>JALPQD010000017.1:10804275-10829275 GCA_023101885.1 Typhlomys cinereus | reverse complement strand
TCACAACAGTTAAAAAGCAGAAGCCTATTAACTCAGGAACAGATTAGCAAAATGTAATTTACCCATACAAAATGGAACATTATTCAATAATGAAAAAAAAAAAAAAAAAACCGAAGTGCTTTAACAACATGAAGCATGCTACAGCCCTGATGAACTGAAACCATCGGGCTTAATGAAGGAAGCCAGTCACAAAAGACGCAATAGCACATAAGTTTGATCATTGGAAGTCCACATGATAAAAGGAGAAATTATTTGTGTCGATATGTTTTAGTTTAGTGATTCTGAGTCCCCTATGGGATCTCTTGTGTGATTATTTTGCGATCCCTTACGTGGGGACATGGGTTGCTTCCATGTTCTCATCCCCATGAATAAAACTGTATTGAATAGATCTCCCTTTCTCCCGTTAAGTTTCCTGACTTTGACTGATGTCTCATGACAGCAGAGAAGAATCACCAGTAACAGGGAGCATAATCTTGCAAAGTCTATCCTATTACCTAGCAATTCCACTGCAGGCCCACACGCTGGAAAAGGTCAGAGTATGGATATTTTAAAATCCACAGAAAAACCACATGTCTGAGACATCAAAATTAAAATAACACAATATTGTCAATTACTTCTAAGTAACATTAAGACGTCCAAGAGCATGGATAGGCATGCTAAGCACCATCTGGGTACAGTTTCTTCTGGTATGACAGAAAAGGAAAACTTCTGTCACAACTGTAACATTTTATTTCCGTAAGAAATGAGTGGGGCTGGCTGATTACCTCAGGTCCGTCTCTGAATCCCACATGATGGAGAGAAAGAACCAACTCCTAACATAGCCTTCTGCCCACCACACGTACAGTGGCATACACACCTCCTTTCTCTCTCGCTTTCTGTCTTCCCCCACAAATTAAAAAAAAAAGGAAGAAATGAGAGAAAGAGGTATGAAAACTTAAAGTTATATGCTGGTCGGAGTTGGCAGGAACATGCTACGTTGCACCACCCAGAACCCCAACGGTGTTCTTTAACAAACTCTCAAGGGGACTCCAGAGATTACAGCTCCTCCCTGTCATTTCCTGGTCTCAGAAAGTGCTGGTGGGTGCTTAAGTTGGAAATGCATAGAAAGCATTCTTGTTTCCACGAGGCAAGCACCCTCTGGTGCAGTCTGCTTAGGTGGACCGGAATTAAGACTAGAACCATCTCAGCACTACTGCAACCCAAACTCTGGTTAGCAGAGCCTGAGGAGATCAGATGGTTGTCCAAAACACCACACGTTCAAGAAGAGAAAGCTGTCTTTCATTCATTCATTAAGTGCAAACCTAGTAGTAGTAGAGCACTTTCCAGCATGCATTAAGACCTTGGGCTCTATCCTGTGTCACCCCCCACCAAAAAAAAAAAGAAAGAAAGAAAAATTCAAACTTCATCACTGCCAAATATTAGCAGAGTGATCCTGGATGAAGGACTCAGCCTTATAAGGACTTAGTTTCCTTATCTACAGAGACATTGAGATTTTATTGACTGCATCAGGGAGATTATTACCTAAGCATCAACTTTTTTAAAAATGTTAGCCAATCTGGGGAGGAATCTTAGTGAAACGCTTTACATTCCCCTGGCTCCTCAGGGAACAAAGCTTAACCTTTTCTTGATGACTCAGGGGCACAGTTAGCAGCAAAGCATCCCTTATCACACAGTGGATCCCCGTAGGTAGAAGGTGTGTCAAAGCCATACCCCATAAACAAATGGCCAGGAGTTCTTCAGCCGCAACTGGTTTTTTCCCCCTGGATATTTCTTTCTCCCCTGCTTTCATAGCTCTACAGCTCTTTCTTTCTCTCGCTCTCTCTCCTCTGACTTTGTTTTTGTCCGAGCTACCCTTGTAGCTCTGGTGAGCTTGGAAATAGGACAACACAGGTGATGTGTAAATGTTTAACAGGCTGAGGCAGGTGTGAATGCGCATTTCAGTGCGCTGCCTTTCTTGGTGCTATGCAGATGAATAAGGTTGCCAGCCAGCTGCTAGGCCATGCGGGAGTGGACCGGAACTATGGGATATTATGGGACATACATTCAAAGCTATAAGCACACCCTCAAAGCGCAGTTGAGACCCCATTTGCATAGTGGTGAACTCTGCCGCCCAGAGAGACTCCAGGTCACTTACATGAGGCTGTTGGCACAGGCTGAATTCCTGGCTAGTTTCACACAAGGACAATGTGGACGCCCGGTGCAGTGGCTCACGCCTGTAATCTCAGCACTCGGGAAGCTGAGGCAGATGGATGGTGAGGCCAAGGTCAACCTGGTCTAGAAAATGAGTTCAAGGCAGCCTGGGACACACAGCAAGAGTCTTTCTCAAAAACAAATGCAACAAGAGATCAGTTGTAAATAGGAAAACTTCAGTTCCTACGTGTTATCACATAGCAGCATTTTGCTCGTTTGGTGAGTACTTGTTAGAATCCTACTATACAGCAGACACTGGGGAGGAACAATGACCTTGATAGAGACTGAAAGAATACCTTTCCTTCCATAAATATTCGTCCTTTCTTGCTCGAGAGTATGTCCTACCTACACACACACACACACACACAGAGTCTTCATGCCTTGGGAGTAAAGGCTTGAGATTTTGTTTGTATATGGGAGTCAGAGGCCAACTTTTGGAAGTCTCTTCTCTCCTTCCACCATGTGGGTTCTAGAGATCAAACTCAAGTCACCTGGCTTATAGAGACTGGTACCTTTACCTGCTGAGCCATCTCACCAGCCCAGTTGTGAGAGTTTTTGTTTTGTTTTAAACAGGGCATTTGGTACACACCTGTAATCCTACCACTCTGAAAGTAGAGAGAGGAGAATCAGAAATTCAAGTTCATCCTCAGCTACACAACCAACCTTAAAGCCAGTCTGAGATATATTAAACCCTATTTTCAACAATGATAAAAGTTTTTTAAGAGCTTTCCTGCTAAACACATCTAAAAGGGTAGCATAGAGATATCCGATAGCTCCTGCTACCACAAGGAGAAAAAAATAAGAGATCTCATTGAGCCAGCAAGATAGCTCAATGGGCAAGGTGCCTGCTTGTAAACTTGGAGACCTGAGTTTAATCCCTGAAAACCCACATAGTGGGAGGAGTACACTCTTGATTCTCTGCACGGCATGGCATACATGTGTGGCTCTTGTTCTCTCAAAAAAAAATTGTTTTAAAGATCTTATTCTTACGTGCGTCCCTCCCATCTCAACTTAGACTCTACCAATAATCAGGGCAATTTCTAGGACCCTCGATGTATTTCATACCCCATGGCACCTGCTAGAACCTTGTTCAGTTTCTGGATTCAGCCCCTGAGTCGGCTTGGCATGAAATAGAAATACCCTTCCTCCCAGTCCCCAGTCCTTGAGCCTAAGTCCAAGCACCCTCTCCAAAGGCCAACCAAGAAAAGCCCTCAAAGCCTGAGTCTCAGGCCCCTAAGATAGCTGGATGCGTAGAGTCACCTACTCACAAACCTAGAGATGGAGAGAACTGACTTCCAGAAGTTGTCTTCTGACCTCCACATATTGCCATGGAGTTGTGTGTGTGTGTGTGTGTGTGTGTGTGTGTGTGTGTGTGTGTGTGTGTGTGTGTGTGTTTGTGTCTCAAATAAAATGAAATGAAATGCATCCTTACCATTGCCTTCTCCCCGATAGTTGAAGAGCAGAGGAGACTACCAAGCCTGGATTACTCTCAGGACGGAGCCCAAGCTCACCATGCCCTATCTGTTACTGCTCTCGGAGTTTCTAATCAAAATCAGGCCAAGTGAAGCAATGATGGCGTACACCCGCAATCCAGCCTGGAAAGGCAGAAGCATGAAGATAACTGCAAGTCTGAGACCAACCTGGTCTACAGAAAGCATTTCAAGCCAGTCAGGGATACATAGCAAGACCTTGAATCTAAATAAATAAAGACTACGAATCCTACAATGGCGATACTGGTGAAGGCACCTGGTTTCCTAGACAGCTGGTATTCAGAAGGGGCACCAGCATCTCCACACTAGCCTCTTGGGATCACAGGTTGTTCTCTTTCTTTCCCCTGGCTGAGGGACACTCAACCGTCATAAACATGTCTAGGGCTCTGAGCAGGGCCCTCTTTCCAACTTCCTCTGAGGCCTGATTATATCTGGCTTTACCCCAACTGACAGATTCTGATCATTCATCACAGGGCGGGCCATGGAGGAGTGGTCTGGCTGATGACCACTTCCCTGGGCTTGGCCCTCCACAGCCCATCTCTGGCTTCCTGAGCCAGGGCAGGGCCCCCAGGAAACCACTCACCACAAACTCTGACAACATCACTTTAGATTACACCCCTTCCAAAAGGCTTGGTGGCGCCAGCAGAGAGAAGAAAGTTGTCAGAGGAGCTGGGTGGAAACCGCTGAAGTGAGGCAACCCTTGGGCTCCCCCTGTATCTGTCATCCTGTAGTCTCAGCCAGATGCAATTCTGAGAGACCTGGAATGGGAGGCCAGCTTGGGCAGCACAGCAAGACTCCTTAAATATTAACTAATTCTGGTCCCTGGTGAACTGTTACCAAAACTCTTCGCAGGGTGCCCCAGAACTTCTACCAGAAAGCTCTGGTCACTTTTGCAGACTGTCCTGGAGCAACGCATCTACCATCTATCCTTCTCACTTCTTCCCCCACCCTTCGTTCTTGACACCTCTGCTCCAGCCCAACATTGATTATCTGCACTGAGGCTGCAAATGGAATAGTGATGTTCAACCCTCATATCCATGAGCCAAGATCAGGGACAAAGGTGGTTGTTGTCAGCTGGTTGAAAGTAGGGGGGAATTCCAGCAAGGCAGGTCAGAACTGCCCGGGTCACCATATCTATCCTAGGACAAGGGCCAGCACACATCTGGGAGTCCTGCATTCTCAACCAACTGTGCAAGTAGAAAGTCTCATGACTAGAAAAGATTTACTTGGGTTTTCTATTGTTTCTATTGTTGCCCTCTTTCCAATTCCCCCTCCTGCCTAATACTTTATAGGAAAAACCAGAGTCTTGGTTGTGATATGAAACATCCCCTGGTATTCCTGCAGAATTTGGTGGGAGGAATAATTATTTCTACTGAGCTTGCAAAGCACTTAAACACACTTAGCTCATTGTTCATGCTCACAATGCCACAGGTGACAGGCGCGATGACTAACTCCACTCTACAGGTGAGAAACTCGGCTCAAAGAAGGGTAACACCATGTGGCTTAGGGCTAGCAAGCTGGCTAGAACAGACAGGAATTCAGGTGTGTCCAACTCCAAACCCTACTCCTAAATGTCTCACTGGGATACCAAAATGGGGTTTTGAAGAACTAGAGAGTGAAGAAAATATCTCCAGTGACCCATCAGCTCTAAACTCCCTTCCTAAGAGAACCTTTCCTCACTACCCCATCTAGACAGTCATTTCTCCCTTTCTATAGCAATTCACATTTTTTTCTCCTGTTACCATATTTTCCTGTTATCACTATTTCAAGTTATTTATTTTGTTTTACTATCAGTTTAATCCCACCAGAAGGCAGCTCCCTCAGGTCAATGACTGCTAAAACAACAACAACAAAACACTTTATTCACTGGTATGTACTAGGTGTGCAATATCCAGTCGTAGCAGATGCTAACATGATTGTTCGATGGATGAATGCATGCAACGGAACTAAGAGGCATGCGTATATTAAGGAGAAGCGGCAGCCAAGAAAGGACAGTAAGGGAATCTGGCTAAGGGAGCACTCGAGGTCTCAAGATGAGCCTGAAGAGTCTGCCAGGACCCCTGGGAACTCCAGGGGAGCCCGTCTGATGGCAGTATCATTGACTCCCAGCTTCCAGGGCCCCAGCCTTTGAGGGCTTCGGGAAGCTAAGGAAGGAGGGTATCCAGCAAGGCGGGCAGCACCATGGAACAAAGGCCTGAGGACATGCAGCTGGCCAAGGAGCTGGACTGGGCAGTAGCCTGGACCAGAGATGGCTGGACCTAGGTCGGCTGGAAGAGGTTCCACGAGGAGCAGAAGCCAGTTCTCCGTGCAGCTGCAAAGACGACTCCTCCCGTCACCGGCATCTCCCCCACCCCCAACTCAACAAAGAACAGCTTCTAGCTTCACGATTAACCCTTCTGTCCCAGGCCACCGTCAGAGGCTGTGCAGGCTTCCAAGAGTGAGACTGGAAGGGATGGGCACACCTCCCATCTGGAACACAGACCCTCCCCTTGCTCTGGGTCTGGTCATCTCAGACCATGACCTTTGACCCATCCTTGTGTAAACACACTGACCCTGAGATAGCAGTGGGTTTGGTAAGGCCAATGTTTACTCTGAGTTAAGATACACAGGCCAGGGAGTAAACTGTCATGGCTCAGGGTGCCTACCATCTCCTGTGGCACACATGGGACAGATCAAGTAAACCCCCTTGCAGGAACCTCAAAACCAGTATGCACCTTTCTTCCTTCTTTTTCTTTTCTTTCTTTCTGATAAGAGTCCATGAAACAAACTTTCCACACACATCTATTGATCCTTACCATGGGCCCTATAAAGAAAAGCAGATACCAGGCACTATGGAAACTGAGTCAGAAAAGCGGGATCAGGGGAGATTGGGAGGAGGGGGAATCTTGCTAGAAAAGATCCAAGATTAGACAGGGAGGAAATCTGAGCTCAGGTTCCTACTTGGCCAATAGAGACCCAGGCCGAAATCACCTCACATCTCCCCACTTTACCACCTTCGTGTGTAAATGGAGCCGACTAATCTGGGCAGCCTTCCAGCCTCAGAAACTATCAATCTTTGATGCTCCGACTAGGGCCAGGGCAAAACCTCAGGCCCAAACCAGAGCCAGACTCTCAGTCCAGTGCTCTTCCCTTTCTCCTGGCTAGTCTGCTTCTATTAAAAAGACCACAGAAAACAGATCACTCCCTTAGCGCCCAGCCTTTGCCTGGGAGGACTTACTTCGTTCCCAATTCCCAGGATCAAACCCGGGAGTCCAGGAAGGGAGGGAAGCAGTCTTTAATAATAGGTGTACAACTGGAAGATGAAGTCGGCCAGCCCCAGGTGAGCCCAGAACCACGGAGGAAGAGAGACCAGCGGCCGCCTTCCGGTGTTTAGTCCCAAGGTTTTCTGCTAGGGACAGATGGGAAGGGGGTGGGGAGCTCAGTGGCCCAGGATTCCACCCCCATGTCAGCAAAGGAGGGGTTAGAAAGGCACTTTCCAGCAAGCCGCGTACAACAGGGGGCCTCTTCTTCCTCTCTCAGCTGTCATTACCCTCCCTGCTTATTATTTCTTGAGCAAGGAGCCATGTGATTGCGCTGCGTGCAGAGGCACGGCTGGAGAGACTCTGGGAACCCTCAGGCTAGGGTTCCCTGTACAGGGCTTACAGATCGGGTCGTCTGGGGAAAGTGAGGGGGTACCGGGAGAGTCTCAGAACACCAGGACAGCCCCTACTTCTGCCTAGTATTTACTGAGTTACTTTGAAAACGGAACTCTCACCCGGCCTTTGGCACCTCCCCCAAAAGTCGCATCTCTCCACCCTACCCATTGAGTTCCTTGCTCCGTGTTTTTTTTTTCCCCCTTGTTTTTAAAAGTAGCTCCAGCAGAAAGGTGGCTGGCTACCTAGGCATCGTTTTGAACACTCCAAGCTTGCATGCCTTACAATCGAAGACCTGAGAGTGGGATGAAAAATAGTCAAATCGATCGAAGAAGTGGGAAAGAGAGGCTGACAGTTGGGGGCTGACTACCGCTCGGGGTCTTCAGCTCTTTGACGTTCGTTCCTGGCACACGCTCTAATCACACCAGAACAGAAAGTTGAGATTCCCAAGAGCAAGCACCGTGTGGCACCGCCTGTGTGCGTGTGGACCGGCCGATGGGACCAGAGCCTGGAGTCCTTTCTCAGCAGGACCGGGCAAGTGCAGCCCCCCAGCGCTGGTGCACGCCAGGAGGCGAGCGGCCACAGGCTTTTTCAAACGGAGCCTCAGCGAAGCCACTGCCACCATTCGTTCCTTTCGTTTCCGGGGTGGAGACGCGACCCTCCCGCTCTAACTCTCCGCCGAGTGGGTCACCCAAACAGGGCAGCAGCCAACACAGCCTCTCCTGGGTAGTACCAAAAAAATCCCCCTCCCCCCAAGAGGGCGAGCGCGCAGGTCCGGGTAGGGCAGGAGATCTAGCGCGAAGCCCGGCGCTGCCACCTGGCCGACGGCACGCGGACAGAGAGAGGGGGCAAACCCAGGGACACTCACCGCGCGGGGGCCGCCCCGCTGGTCCCGGCTGGCTGGGCGCGCCCAGCTGCCCAGGTGGCGGCGCGACGCGGGCGCAAGTTTGAAAGTCGCTGTCGGAAGGGGCTGTGGCGGCCGAGCGCTCCCGCCCACAGCCGGCCGCTGGGCGATCGCAGCTGGGGATCGCTGCGAGCGCAGGACACCAGGACTCCAGTCCGCTCCCCGCTTCCCAGGGCCCGGCAGGAAGTCGGGGAGAGGAGCCCGGGCTGCTGAGCGCGAGGGCGGGCGGCGGAGGGAGGGAACGAGGGACGGGCGGTGCAGGAATTTTTCCAGTGGGTGGAGTCTCGCGCATGCCACTGGGATCCAGCAATTGGCCGATCTGTGGGGGCCTGAGGGGTGGGGGAGAGTTGGGGGAAAGCTTTGCGGCTCTGCCAGGTTCCAACCGCTGCCGGCAGAGCTAATGATTAACCCCACACACAACCCTCACACCCCGTGTCACGGCCCCTAACCACCAGCGTCTCCCTGCCCATCGGTGGGTCCCAGGACGCACATGGCGTGGTAAACCTAGTGTCGCTGACCTGATAGCACATCAGGGGCGCAGACGGAAGAAACATCCCAACTGTGTTCAGACTGGGGCCACCAGACTCAGCTCCCCAAGATAGGCACCAGTCGGAATGGAGGTAGAGGCCCTGGTCCTACCGGGATAGATCACCTCGGCTCCTGTGACTCAGAAAAGCGTGTAGCGAAAGCTTCACCGAAACTAGGTCTCCAAGACCCTGGAGAATTGAAAAGCCAAACTTCAAGGAAAGGAGGGAGGGGGAAGAAGCTCCATAGAGACTGTTAGTGGGGCAAAAAAAGATTCAGAACCTGGGCGACACAAGACCCCTGTTTGTATGTGATTCAGAAAACAAAGGCAGCACATCTGGAAAGCGAAGTGGCATAGGGGGTGAATGTGGAGACAAGGACATTCAATGCAAATGAGTTGGATTTTAAGCAAGAGCATAAATCTGTGATTTGGAATTTTTGTTTGTTGGGTTTTTTTGGGGGGTAGGGGAGACACATGTAGACTAGGCTCGCCTAGAACCATGTAGCCAAGCGTGTCTTTAAACATATAATCCATCTTCCTATTTTCACCTCCAGGGTGCTTGGTACAGTACAGACATGGGCCTCTTTGTCTCATTTGTGTGTGTGTGTGTGTGTGTGTGTGTGTGTGTGTGTGTGTGTGTGTTAAATAACGGAGCCTGGCCTAGAACTGTAGACAATCCTGTCTCAGTCTCCATAATACTGGGTAACAGGCTTGCACGACCACATCCCACTAAAGCATAAATCTTTACCCAAAAAGTCTTGAAAATAAGATAGGGTCCCAACACAAGCCACTTAGTGAGAGGGAAGGGGCCCAGGATAGAGCCTTGGGAGCCTCACCAGATACATGGATGTCCCAGTTTAGTTGGGGGGAGGGGTGAAGGCTAAATGACTTATAGAATCTTCCTTCAACACCTGTATCCCCACCTACCCAAAAAAAAAGAAAGTGCTGGGGAGAGGGAAGCAAGTTTCTAGTCATTTGCCGGAGGGGCGGGGCCGTGCTAGAGGAAATAGCTTTCAGGTGACTTTGAAACAGGATCCTGGCAGAGGGTGGGGTGAAGACAACCCTGCGCCCTTGCTCCTGACAGGGAGAGCTAGCTGGTTGCGCCCGGGACAGCGGGGGCCGCATTCCTCAAGGAGCAGTGTTTTGTTCAGGGTAGAGTCGCAGATATCACTGGTGAGAACCGTGGTAGCCTGAGGACAACGGAGAGGAGATGAACCTCCATGCCGTGGGAGGAAAACCCCAGCTGCTATCAGCCTTACTCACTCCTTGGCTTCTGCTTTCTTCCCAGATCTTTTGAATTTTGCCATCCCTTCCCTACCCACCTCCAACTCCAACTTCCCAAGAAGCCCCCCTGACTTAAACCCCAGGTCTATAGATCCCTTACTCCTCAGCCAGGGCAGGAAACAAAAAGTGATGGTAGTAATAACTCGGTCATCATCCAGCCAATGTTTACCATATTGCTGCACTAAGCAAACATTGGGGTGGGAATAGCCTCCCCACACACACACACATTTTGTTCAGAGAATGAAGCAACTTGGCCAAGATCACTTATAATCAACCAAAGCGCAGCCCAACAAGACCTTAATGAATTCGCCTCACTGGAGAGCAAACCGTGTCAGCCTTTATTCTAAAAGCAACAGGAAAGATCATAAGCTGGTGGTGGGGTGGGTGGCGGACCTGGGAGTTATAACTGAGGAAGAGGTCTTGTAACCACTACCTTCTCTGCTTGCTTTCTGACACGCCATCCTGTGCTTGATTATAATGTCTGACAGTTTCTAATTGTTTTCATTTACATGCATATTTCCTGAAAAGATTGTAATCTCTCTATGCAGAAGTCCCTTACGCTGAAGCCAGAGGAAACGATCTAGAGTTTGTCAGAAGTCAGTTTCTCACCAGGGAAGAAAAAGAGTTGGTGGCTAGACCAGGGTCTTGGGCTGTAGCCTCCACGGCTCTGAGCCTGTGGTCCCACAGCCTCGCCCTGCTATTAAATCATTTATTGTTATAATAATACCTTGAATCTCAGTAATGCCTTTAATCTAAGATCTCAAAGTGTCCTAACAAATACAAATTAATTCATCTTCACAGCACCTCCACTGGGATGAAGAAAGGGAGGTGTCCCCCCTCCCAATAAAATGAGGGAGAAAACCAAAACAACCAGAGGTGACTCACCAGGGAAATCAGTGGCAAGGTTTCTCTCTTCTCTTCCCTCCTCCTTCCTGACCCTTACCGCATGAAAATTTCAAATCCCAGAAACAAAGGCTATTGAGTTTTCACAATAAAGGACATTTCCAAACTGTCATTTCAGCTGTTCTATTGTGGTAGACCTCTGGAGTGGGAGGGGCCATAAACACAGTGAGAAGATTCCCCCAGGGACTGTTTCTGGCTTTTGAAAAGGAGCCTAGCTTGCTGCGATGGAGGAGGACATCCCCAAACATGGAAGAAATCCTCCTCAAAGGTGACCTAAAAAAACCCTAGGAACGTCTGGGATCTCAGTGTCTCCAGAACTGCAAGCTGAGTTTCAGTAATGTTTCTCAAAAGTGTGGGTTGGCGGGGTAGGTCAGTGGGAGAATGCTTGCCTAGCATGTACAAGGCCCTGGGTTTGATTCCCAGCACCACAGAACACAACAAAAAGTATGAGTCATACAAACAAAGGGAAGCAAAATTAAACTGGATTATATCAAACCTTTATGTACTGAAGAACATCATGAAAGTGAAGGGCGGGATTGTGACTTAGCGGTAGAGTGCTTGCACAACATGGACGAGGTTCTGCACTCCATCTCCAGGCCAAACATGGTGCTCCCGGCACACAGAACCACAAAGTGAGTTCCAGGCAGGCCGGGCTATGAGGAGAGATGCTGTCTCAAAACAGAGACTAGGAAAGGTGAAAAGATAAAGAATGGGAAAGCTTTTTGCAAATCGTATCTTCCTCTGATAGGGACGTAATGTAAATAAAGAACCTCGGGAGTCAGTGCAGATAACTCAGTGGGTAAGGCTACCTGCTGAGGAATCTGGCTCAATCGCTAGAAGACCACTTGGTGGAAGGAGAGAAGTAACTTCTGAAAGTTGCCCTCAGACGTTCATCCATACAACATGTTTGTATATGTATGTTTGTATATGTTCTTTCTCGGAAAAATAAATAAGTAAAATAAAGAATCCCCTATAGCTCAATAAAAAGCAAAAATAAATGGCCCAATTTAAAAATGGTCAAAGGATCGAAATCAACATTTCTCCCAAGACAGACAGACTAGTAATCAACACAAAAAAAGTATTCGATATTGTCATGGTTAGGCACAGGTGTCAACTTGACTGTTGAGGGTTTGAGCTCTGGGCACCTTTGTAGAGAATTAGTAGTTGAGTTAAGCCCAGACAAAGCTGCAGGAGATTGTCTAGCTGATGGGGAAGGCCCAGCCTATGGTGGGTGTGATTAGGCCCTGGAATAAATCACAGAGAGTTGGTTGAGAAAGTCGGCATCCTTCTGTTCACTTGGCCAGACATGCTGGTCTGGCAAGTAAGGATTGTCCGTCTCTCAGCCGTTATGTGGTGATGGTGTGGCCAGTTCCTCGGCCCTGGTGTTGGTGCGTGCTTTCCCGAAGCTGGACGAAGAATTGTATCCAGACTGTTGTAAGAAAGTAAACTCCTTGTTCCCTTAAGCTGTGTAATGGCCACTTATCAGCAATCATGCAGGGGGAACTGCAACAAATATTATTAACCATTAAGGAATGCAAAAACATAATAAAATATTACTTCACAGCCACTGATGTCAGTAATCAAAAGCACATAACAGGGGCTAGCAGAAGGACTCATTAGGTAAAGTGTTTGCTGCACAAGCTTGAGTTCAATCCCCAGAGCCCACTTAAAGGTGGACAAGGAATTGTCGCCACAAAGTTGTCTTCTGACATCCATACATGTACCCTGCCAGGCATATTCTCTCTCTCTCTCTCTTTCTCATACACACAATAATATTAATCTAAATGCATACAGCAGTAGCATTGATGAGGATGAAGGGAAACTATCATCTTCTCTGGTGGTGGAAAGGAAAAATGATACAACTGCTTTGGAAAACAGCCTGGCAGGTCCTCCATGGTTAAACATAGATTTGCTTTATGAGCCACAATTCGTCCTAGGTATATACCTAGGAGAAATGAAAACACCTGTCCACACAGACCTTTGTACACAAATACTCATGGCGGTCTTATTTATAACAGCCCCAAAGTAGAAATAAGCCAAATGCCTATCAACTGATGAGTGGGTAAGTAAAATGTCATATCCATACAATGGAATATTTATTTAATCATAAAAAGGAATGAAGTATCCATTCATGGGATGAACTTGAAAACATGCTAAAAAAAAAAAAAAAGCCAGTCAGTTATCTGCCGGAGAGATAGCTCAGGGGTTAAAACTCTGCCTCACAAGAAGAAAGTCCTGAGTTCAGATTCCAGGTCCCACATAAAAACGCCAGGTAGAAATGGTAGGCGGCAGCCTGCACTTCCGGCCCTGGTGGACAGAGCCTGGGAAATTCCAGAGCAAAGCCAAAAGGAGTTAAAAACAATACAGGATGATTCTGAAGTCACTCTTGGTCCTCCACAGGGACACGGTGTCCCCTGATACACATACACAACACACACACACGACTCAACATTGTACATTGCCCTCTATATGAACTGTCCTGTACAGACACAAGATGAGGAACATGCTAGGGTTGGGGGGTGGAGCAGGGATTGGAGAGTAACTGCTGACTGGTTCAGGGGTGGTTCTGATACAGACACTAATGTTCTGAAGTACTCTGAAAGCTGTACACATGACTGGTCTAATAGCTACTGAACAGGACTTGTGTTCATCCAGACACTGCTAAACATGTACTCTGTCACTGACTTAAAATTTAAATTCATTTTAGTCCTGCGGGCCAGGGCGGGTGGTCGTTTTCTTTTAGTACTGGGGTTCGAATCTGTGGCTCACACACACTTGGTAAGTGTTCTACCACAGAGCTTTACACCAAGCCTTTGTTTTGCAGTTTGAAAAAGGGTCCTGCTGAATTGCCCAGGCTGCCCTTGAGCTGGTTTTGTAGCTCAGGCAAACCTTGAACTTGTGATCCTTCCACCCCAGTCTTTCCAGCAGCTGAAATTACAGTCCTGTGCTCCCCTCCCGACTGCTCTGAAATTCTTGGGCTCAACATAATCGTCTTGCATCCTGCCTCTCTAGAGAGTAGCTGCCTCAGTTTCCCTAGCAAGTAGCTGAGAGCACAGGCATGCCACACTGTATTCAGCCAAATAACACACTTTAGCTTTTGAGTCAGGGTGTCCCAGTTACTCCGCATGGTCGCTGATAAAATCACCATCAAACGGCTTAAGGAAACCAAGGGTTTAATTTTCTCTTACGATTGTCAGGTTTGGCAGGAGAGCATGCACCATCACCAAAAGGTCACACGATATCTAGATATTCTGTAACAACTGAGAGAGGGACGATCTTTACTTACCAGACCAGCATGCCTGGCCAAGTAAACAGAGGATACCTCCGTTTGCAAACAGTTCCCTCCATTTTATTTAGCTGCTTGGGGACTAGTCCCACCCACCGTGGGCTGGGCCTTTCCCATCAACTAGACAATCCCTTCAGGTTCCTTCTGGGCTTAACTACTAATTCTCTACAAATGTGCCCAGAGCTCAACTTTCAACATCTGTATCTTACTATGACACAGGATATCGTATAGTTCAGGATGACCTTACTATATAGCTGAGGCTGATTTTGAACGCTTGATCATCCTGCCTCCACTTCTCAAATGCAAGGCTATAGGCAATGCCACCACATCCACCCAAATTGTACATTTCATATGGTATATGAAATATATCTCAATAAAGCTGCTACATTTAATTTTAAAAAGTCAGGCAAAATGGCTCACATTTATAATCACAGCATGTGGGAACCTAAGGCAGGAGGATGTCCATAAGTTTGAGGCCAGCCTGGGCTACAGACTGAAACCCTTTACAACAAAACAAACCAAAAAAAAAAAAAAATCTATGATCAAATCTTATCAACATGTTAGATCCCCGGGGGTCATTCACAATTCTGTATTTAGGCAGAACATCATGACTGAAGCTAGAGAATCATTCATGGAATGTCTTAGAACATCCAGTGAGTCAAAACCTTGTAGCCTCAGGCATCCCCAAGAGGAGTAGAAAGGAAGGTCGTAACTAATGCTGATAGTCAGCCGCCTCTAGAAGAAAAGGTCCCCTTCTTGAAGTTCTTTATTAGCAGCTCCATCTGGGCTTCCCGCCAAGGCGGGGAAAAAAAAAAGTTTACATCAGAAAGAGGAAGGAGTTGTGGGGGAAAGACAAGAGAATGACTTCTCCTACCCCGGTCAGCTAGCTCACAGTCCCTGCAGTGGCTAGCTCCGAAGGAAACGCATCGTTTGAGTCTATGTCTGCAACAGAAGCATTTGCCAATCATTTGCGGTTTTTCAAGAACCTCGGAGCCCCGTGTGAACCATTTCTGGAGATCACTTATGTTCACCTTCCTTATCGGCCGATAAAGGGGCCTAGTCAGCACTTACAACACCTGAGACTGGAAGTTGGCACCCAGACATCAGCCTCGGAGACTCCAGGCCTGCTTTACACACAAGCTTGCTGTTCCTTCCCCGACTTCTGGCCTCTGAGCTGTTATTCTATCTGCACCTCTGTGTACAGACAGATTTTGCTGTGCTCCGTGCCAAAGTGCAAGATTTTTTCTCAAGTAAATAAAGACGTGCTGGCTGAAATGGAGTTTTGCTCTGTTTGGGGAATTCCATGGATCCTTCTCTACCTGAGGTTTTTGGACCTGGAAGTTGATTAGAACCACTGGAAAGCTTTTGACTTGGGACTGGGAATCTGCATTCGTTTTTTGTTGCTTTGCTGGTGTTTGAGATGGATGTCCTGGAATTTTTGATCCTCCTGCCACACCCAACTTTGGAATCTGCACTTTTAGTAGGCAGGTGCTCCAGAAAAGCGGAGGGAGGGAGGAATACATATCTCACAGTGTCTTTCCCCCTTTTCAAACTTTTTTCCCCTTCCTGAAAATACAAAAAGACCCTACGATCCATGTTCCAAACAATAAAGGACTTTGCTTGCGAGGTCCTCTTGACTTTGAAGTTTGGTTGTTCTGTTTATTCAGATGGAAGAGTTCTACCTCGATTCAATGATTAATCTTCAACACCTTGATGATAAGTAGGACAGGCCACAATCATCCAAGGACTACACTATAACCCTCAGAAAACAAATTAATGAGCACTTAATTAGTAGGTAATTGCCCAGCGCCTTGCAGGTGAGGCCAGTACTCCCTAACTGTAATTGCGGCTGTGATGTTTTCCTTTGAAGGCAAGGGGTGTGAGTTTCCAGTCCTAGTTTCTCTGTCTTCCCTGAGGGCAGGACAGCACAGCCTGCAAACCCCAGCTGCCCATCTGCATACTCTACCCCAGATACATGTACTGACCCATACAGGAAACACGAGCTGGTTATAACCAAACCAGGGTAACTGCGACCAAACCCATGGAGTTTTTAAGTGTCCAATAATAACTCCTCCAGAGAAATGAGGAATTAGCCCAAGAGTGGATAACAACCTCATTCTCCCCTCTCAGCAGTGACTCACAGATTCCATTCAGTTCCGTCCCATCATGCACTGCCACCAGAATCCCCATTTCCTCATGAGGGCTGCTCTGTGGAGTCATCCTGTCACCCCTCACCCTGTCTCTGTCTTGTAATAAAGTTGTTCCTTTCTCATCCTTAGAGGATTTCCAACGACTCTCCCAATCATGAAAACTCTTAGACTCTACCATCTTAATAGAATTTAAACTATCACTCAGAGAAATACAGAGTATTTATCTAACATGCACAAGGCCATGGATTCAATCCCCAGCACCTAAAAGTAAAAGGAAATGAAAATAAATCTGCTAAAAATTGAAATCAGTCAGGCTGGGGAGATGGCTCCGTGGTT
The DNA here is from genome assembly GCA_023101885.1 of Typhlomys cinereus. Classification (NCBI taxonomy): domain Eukaryota; kingdom Metazoa; phylum Chordata; class Mammalia; order Rodentia; family Platacanthomyidae; genus Typhlomys; species Typhlomys cinereus. Next base: position 10,812,574 of record JALPQD010000017.1, on the reverse strand, counting down.
AAGCCCCTTCTCTCACAAGCAAGGGACCTGAGTTCAGATCCCCAGATCCCATGTAAAAATTTTGGGCAGGTGTGACTGCCTGTCTATAATTCTAGCCCTGGAAGTCAAAGCCTGGGAATTCCCAGAGCAAGATGACTAGTCAGACTAACACTAATGGAATGCTCTGGGTTTAATTAAAGACCCAGGCTCGCAACAATCAAGGTTGATTGTTGATATCACCTTTGGGTATCCACAGGCAGACACATACAAGTGCATTTATGTACATATACCTGCACATACACACACATACACCCACCCACACGCAAACACATGCACTTGCACACACACATGCATGCATCCCATACACGCATACATCTGAAAAAAAAAAGATATTGTTCCCCAGTACCATATAAACTGGATATGGTGGGCATTGCCTGCAACCTCGGCACTCAGCAGGCAGAGTCTGGAAGGTCATCGGCACTCAGCAGGCAGAGTCTGGAAGGTCAGAAGTTCAAGGTCATCCTTGCTGCATAGGGAGTTTGAGGCCAGCCTACCTCAAAACAAAACAACAAACAACAAAGTATCCTTCGAGTTGCAACACACATCTATAATCCCAACACTCAGAAAACCAGTCGAGGATTGCCAAGGTCAGCCTGGGCTACTCATCAGGACCCTGAATCTACATGAAAAAGATAAACTGGACCTTTCCAATTTATAATCGTCTTCCTCCTTTTCCTCCAGCTGGGCTAGGGAGAAAAATCAGACTTCCTAATATCTCATCCTGGTTCTAGGCCTGTGTCCTAGGACTATTTGAGAGACTGCAGAGGTTAACAGGAACTTATTCCATCTGCACACACTCACCCCCTCTGAGGTGGTCATGATTCTTTCCACTTAATAGGTGAGGACTTGGAGCTATGAGACCAAGTCACACATCCCGCAAGTCACATGGTCCTCAAAGGCAGAGTCTTCAAGGTCCGCCTCTGATCTCAAGCAGTCAGCAACCAGATCAGGACAGTGGACCGGGACCGACTTCAACAAACTAAACACAAGGAAAGAGATGCTGCGAATATTTTGTGCCAGGCCATCATCAGTCTATCCATCCACAGGATTGGGATTTAATTTGAAACTCACCAGGAAGTCTGGGAAGCTTTGCATTCCCAAAGGCGAGTAACAAACCTGTTTGGGGTTTGGTAAGTGAGAGACAGAAAGAAAAGGGGGGAAAAAAAAGTCTGTTCAGCTCATAAAGTTCAGGAGAGAAGGGGAAAAAAGCCAAAGATTCTAAACAAACAAGTATGACCCGAACTTTATATGGCTGTAAAAGGTGACAGCCCATGCCTAGCAACCACAGACTTTTAAGCCCTAATCACAGCTCTGCTACCCACAAGTCCGGCTGCTAGAACTCAAAGAACATCCTGTCCTGCCCTGTGGAGCAAAACTCAGGTTAAACAACTGTGTCTGAGTGGAGGTGGTCTCCTGCTGTTTTTAGAGACCCTTCCTCAGACCTCAGCCACCTCAGTATCCTCTCCACAGAGGAGCTTGCTGTTCCCATAGCAACGCTTCCCCACCCACTCCCTCCAATGGAAAGGAAGCTTCCTGGTATCCTCGTCTCTGCAGAGGTTGGGAATTTTTGTTTGTTTGTGTTTGGGTTCTGTGAGGTGTGAAAATTGAACCCACATCTTCATGCGGGAACCTGTGCTTTCTCCCTTGAATTATATCCCCAGTCTCTTTTCATTTTGTTTTCGAGACAGGGTCTTGCTTGTTGGCCTGGGCTGGCCTTGAACTTGGGAACCTAATGACTTGGTTTCCCTCGCCAGTAGCTGAGACTGCAGATATCGGCACTCTGCTGTCGGCTCTGCTTCTCAGGCAACCCGTTTAAGATTTCTCATCACTCACAAGGCTTTTAAATTGTTTTTAACAGCTCACGTGTTGGGAAATCCTTGGCATTTTTAGGCTGGGTAGGATGTTTGGGAATTAGTTGAATGTCACTCAGACTCCTGGCTGGTGGGAAATGCCATGTGGAACCCAGCTTCTTAAGCTGTGGTCGTGACCCCATATTGGGTCACGTAACTAAATTCCCAGAAAATTTGGCAACAGTAAAAGGCTTCCGAACATGTAATTGTTAAAAATTAATTCAATGTGAAAGACTAATAAATCCAAGGTGTTTCTAGCCTGTGTGTGGCATATGACTTCCCTGCAGCCTTGTTTCTGAATGCATGGCATGTGCTATTTCTACATCACATGTTGTCTTTACCACCCCCTTCCCCACCCCCCTGCAACACTCAGGAACTGTCCAAAACACCTTGCCTTCGATTCCAGACTGTTGTAGGCTATGTTGTCAGGGACTTGTCTACACCACACCTCCCATTTCCTGGGGAGGCTAGAATCATCTCCGTTATTAAGATGGTTTAGCTTGACCTGTCAATCACCTGCACAGGAGTCCACATTCGTTCTTCAGGGAATCTGTTCCTCTGAGCCATGCCAAAGAGATGGGAGATAGGAGGGTCCTGTGCTTTTTTCCCCCAAGTCTCTCTCTTTCTCTTTCTCTCTTTTTAATTTTTTTATTTTATCTTGCATGGGTGTCTTGGTGTATCAGAGGGCACTATGCGTGCCTGTGGAGGCCCAAGGGTGACTTTGGGATTCATCTTGGATTGCTTTATCTCCTTTTTGCTTTGTTCTGGAGTTTCCCAGGCTCTGCCTTCCAGGACTGGAAGTAGAGGCCACCACCATTTCCACCTGGCATTTTTATGTGGATTCTGGGATCCAAACTCAGAACCTTCTGCTTGTACGGCAGAGGCTTAATCTCTGAGCCATATAATCTCTGGCCCTCCCTCCCTCTTCTCTTCCCCCTCTCCCTTTCCATCCCCTTCCTCTCCTTCTGTCTCTCTCTCTCCCTCATGTCTTTCCTTTCCTCTCTCCATTGTAGATATAAAACTTTCAGATTCATACTATTTTATTTTGTTAACTTTATTTATTCATATGTGTTTGTGTGTGTGTGTGTGTGAGAGAGAGAGAGAGAGAGAGAGGGTACTATATGTCCCTGTGGAGTACCAAGGGTGACTCTTGCGGAATCATCCTAGATTGATGATTCTACCTCCTTTTTAGCTTGACTCTGTTCACTAGAGCCAGAGTGCAAGCCACTGCCATATCCATCTGGCCTTTTTATGTGGGACCTGGGATCTGAACTCAGGATCTTCTGCTTGTGAGAGAGAATCTTAACTCCTGAGTCATCTCTCCAGCCTAAGAGTCTAATCGTCAGCTTGCAATTATCAACTTAGTATATCTTTGAATCGCTTACGTTGGAATGTTTGATTTCACTTGCCAGGTAAGATGTGCCCACTGGTACAATAGTTCCACGACTGTTACAGGGGTAACCAACCAACTTCCAATTGGATTTGAAGTCAACTCCACAGGTGTGTGTGGGGTTTCATTCCTGGTACTGGTAATAGTCAAAAATCCCACTGGACTTAGAGGAGAACCTATTGCTTTGCAAAATGGGCATGATGTATCAAAAAAAAGATGTAATTCTTTATATAAAAAAAAGCAAGCACAATCCATCTCATTATTATGAAAGTTTGCTTTAGTAAATGGCAAAATTATATGTATACTAAATAATTGCTTTAAATTTCTTTTTTTACATTTTATTTATTTATTTATGTGTGTGTGTGTGCTTGTGCATTCAAATGTGTATCATAGCACGTGTGTGAGGGTCAGAGGATGACTTGACTTGCAGGAGTTGGTTCTCTCCTTCTACCACATAGGCTGTGAGGATCAACTTCAGGTCATCAACCTTAGCAGCAAGTGCCTTAGAACCAGCAGCCATCTTGCCAGTTCTAAATGCATTTCTTTATGATGTATTATTATTAAAAGACTTGTGTACTTATGTACGTGCCTGTTGTCCAGGGCCTTGGATAAGTTGCTTTGGCAAAAAGAGATCACAAGGGAAAATCCATTAAATGGATTTGACGATCAGCTTAACCCAGGCAGAACTCGCTTAGAGGAGCTGGGTGACTTCGGGTCCGTAGGTGTCACACGCAGGAAGAGCGAGGTTTCAGAGCCTTGGGCTGTCCTGGACTTGTTCAGAGTGGCAACTAAAGGCATTTTCGAGCCTCTCAATTCTCAATAGTGTGAGCTCTGGACTGCCAACTAAGCAGGGAGCTGCTTTCAGACACTTCAGATTAGCATCACCAAGGGAAAGAGAGGGAGGTTCCCAGCAGCAAAGTCCTGAAGAAGTTGCCATGGTGATGGGAATGTTCTGTATCCGTAATGTCCATTACAGTAACACTGGCCATGTGCAGCTATGGAACAGATGAAAAGTAGTTAACAAGCCAGGTTTAATGGCACAAACCTAATCCCAGCACTTGGGAGGCACAGACAAGAAGATGGGTCAGCCTGGGCTACATGAAACTCCATCTCAAAAAAGAAATCATTTGCCAGCAAGATGATTCTGTGGGTAAAGACACTTGCCTACAAGCCTGACCACCTGACTTCAATCCAGAAACTCACATGACAGAAGGCAAGAACTAACTCTCGCAAGTTTGCTCAGTGTTCTCCATATACACACACAACAGAACTGTATATGAAAATAAAATAAATAAATAGATCCAGAGAGAAGAGAGTGGATATGATGAAGATACATTGTATGCATGTATGAAATTGTCAAAGGATAAGTAAAAAATGTTATTAAGAAAACAATAAAACCCCAAACCCAAACTTGCACATGCATGCATATATGATGAATGCAAATAAGGAAGTAAATTTTTCATTTTTTGAAATATTTTACTTATTTGAGAGAGAGAAAAAGAGAGAGTACACACATGCCATGGCACACAGGTGGACGTCAGAGGACACACCTTTCTGAAGTCAGTTCTGTCCATGGGCTTCAGGGAACAGAACTCAGGCGGCCATAGGCGTCTTTCCCTAGCTGTGACATTTCCATTTTATTCCATTGAGATGAATAGCCGTGTTCAGCTAGCGAATATGTATTAGATACTAAGCCTCGGGCAACACCCTTCCTCCATCTACCTCCGGGGCTCAGGAGGAGGAAAGGAGGGATAAATTGGAACACAACATCCTAATCGGTGGTCCGTGAAAGGAAAGCAGATGGTGTAGAATGGGAAATGAGGAAGACCCCTTGTGTCAACCTCCTTCCTCCACACAGATCCAGCTGCTGGATTCTGGCAACTGCTACCCAGCCCGAGAGCCACTGCCTGGGAAAAGGACTTTACCAAGAGTCATCTGAGGCTACCAGGTGGCCAGAAAGCCATAGTCCAGTGAGGAAGGAAATGGCTCCCTTAGGGAACTCCCCCGCACCATGATTTTTGGAGACCCTCACATCCCATACCCTTCCCCTCACCATGGAAAGTATCTCATCGGTCCTGGAGGGCTCCACATGTCCTTGGATAGCCAGTTCCCTGCAGGATGTCAGTTCGACGTGTGTGCACAGAGTGCTTTCCAGGTCATCGGAGGAAAAGTGGAACTTATATAATTTCCTGTCCAGGAACAAGCTGTCACCTCACACACAGTGGGAAACCATCCAACCCCAATAACAGGAGGCTCCACCCACAGCCTCCAGCCTAGAGTGGGAATCGCACAGTCAGGGATGAAGTGAAGGGCACCTGACAACCAACACAGACCTGAACTAGCCCTGCCAAGCACACCAAGGACAGGCCCGAGAAGCAATAAGTAAGTAAACAACAAAAACAAAAGCGAGTCACCAGCTGCATTCAACATCATTAGATGGTATGGGCGGGGCTGGGAGACCCTTATGCTAGGAGACACTGCAGAGACCCATGGATCACAAAAAGAACCATGTGCCAAGTTGGTGCCAATGTGATTCTTTTCTGTGCACCTTCCATGTTTCCTATGATTCCTATATCAAGCTTCCTCCAGCTCCCGGGGCAAAGGATCAAAAAGCAAGGTAAGGTCTTGAGGGACCCTTCAGCTGTCAGCAGGATGAAGGTAGGAGCCAGTTCATGTTCTGGTTCTGGGAAACTTTGACTAAATTCTGGACTCTGACCATAATTTCTGTATCTTTTGATGTATCTCTTTCTTTCTTTCTTTCTTTCTTTCTTTCTTTCTTTCTTTCTTTCTTTCTTTCTTTCTTTCTTTCTTTCTTCGTCTCTTTCTTTTCGTCTGTTCTTTACTTTTCTTTTCTTTTCTTTCTTTTTCTTTTCTTTCCTTTCTTTCTTTCGTCTCTCTCTCCCCTCCTTCCTTCTTTTTTCTCCTCTCTCTTCTTTCTTCTCTCTCTTTCTTTCTTTTCTTTTCTCTCTCCTCTTCTTTTCCTTTCTCTCTCTCTTTTTTCTTCCTTCCTCCCTCCCTCCCTCTCTCCCTTCCTTCCTTCCTTCCTTCCCTTTCCGTCCTCCTTCCTTCTTCCTTCCTTCCTTCCTTCCTCCCTTCCTTCCCTTCCTTACCTTCCTTCTTCCTCCTTCCTTCTTCCTTCCTTCCTTTCTTTGTCTGATATTTGATGCAGACCATCTTCAAACTTCTTATCTCCCTGCCTCTGCCTTCTGAGTGCTAGGGTTACATGCACGTGCAAGTATATCCTGATTCGAGGGATTGTTCTTACTTGCTTATTTTTGAAACATGGTCTCACAGCATTGGCTGGTCACAAGTTTATTATGTAGCTAAGGATGATCTTGAACTTCTAGAAGCTCCTCCTGCCTCCATTCGGATTGAAGGCATGGGCCACCACGCCCAGTTTATGTAGTGCTGAGAATCTAACCCAAGCATTGCAGCAGCTGAATTACATCTCCAGCCCTAGGATGTCCTTTTTAAAAACCAAGTTGAGGACTGGAGTGATGGCTCAGGGATTAAGACTCTGCCTCCCAAGCACAAGGTCCTCAGTTCAGATCCCAGGTCCCACATAAAAAAACTGCCAAGCAGAACTGGAGGTGGCCTGCACTTCTGGCCCTGGTGGTCAGAGCCTGGGAAGTCTCAGAACCAAGCAAAAGGAGGTAGAAGCAATCCAGGATAATTCCTGACATCACCTTAGTCCTCCACACACAGTGCCCTCTGATACACATAACAATAAGAAGATTTAATTTTAAAAAAAAGCTTAAAATTTTGCTGCAGAATATTTATTTACCACATTCAGATAGATATCCCAGACTCCTGTCTAAGAAAGATAAGGATTTAAACTCGACTTATGTCTTTCCCCTTGATTCCTTGCTTTTATTTTTATAAAAGAGCCTCATGTAGCTCAGGCTGCCCTTAAATCTTGGTCCTTCTACTTCTGCCTCCCGATTACTGGGACTCTGGCACTACCCAGCCTATGTGGCCCTGGGGATCCACCCCAGGGCTTCATGCGTGCCTGGCGAGCGTCCTGCGCACCGACCCTAACTTCTGTGGCTTTTAACTCTACATTTACATTATGGTTGATAACATTTAATACTTAACTTGATCTATCTTATTTTTTAAACTTATTAAAATTTTATTTTTGTGTGCATATGTGTGTCTGTGTATATCAGAGGGTACTGTGTGTCCCTGTAGAGGCCCAAGGGTGACTTCGGGCTTATCCTGGATTGCTTCTACCTCCTTTTTGCTTTGCTCTGGGGTTTCTCAGGCTTCGCCTTCCATTGTCAGAAGTGGAAGCCGTTGCCATCCCTGCCCAGCTTTTTTACATGAGATCTGAGATCCTAACTCGGGTCCTTTTGCTTGTGAGGTAGAGGCTTAACACCTGAGCCATCTCTCCAGCCCCCATGTTGTTTACAATAGATTGATTGATCTTGATAGTGAGAAATCAGTGCGCCACACATTAGCCGTTGTCCTTTTTGCTCCCTTCATACAGCAGCACGACATGCCCTTGTCTCAGAACTGCCCTTTTGTGGGGAACAGCTGGTTTTGTAAAGGATGAATACCAAGAGCAAATGTGTATTTTATACAGATTCCTCACTATGAAGACAAAGGCAACATTGTAGCTGGAGAGAATGTCACAGTTTGAAATGTGTCCCCCACAGTCTCATGTGTTTGGGAAGGTCATGGCACCTTTGAGAGGTGGCGCTTGCTGGAGGAAGTCGGTCACAGGGGTGGGCCTTGAGGTGGATTAGTCCCATCCTACCTCTGGAGCGGTCTTGTAGCTCTCAGTCTCTGTTTGTAGCGATTTAGACCTCCTCCAGCTTCGGCCAGCTAGCCGTGACGCCTCCTCCACCATGAAAGACTGTTTCTCCTCTCTGGAATCCTAAGCTAAATAAATCTTCCTTTCTCCCTTTAGTTGCTTGGCTTTGAATGCTCTCTCACGGCAACAGCTAGAAGTAACCATTATATAGTAGAATAGAAATAGAGAAATAACATCTGACCTTCCCACACTATTCTGACTGTGGGG
>JALPQD010000017.1:10624275-10799275 GCA_023101885.1 Typhlomys cinereus | reverse complement strand
TTGCTGAAGACAGTGGCTGACTGGGAACTGTTGAGACCTAAGCTTCCCGAGAAAGTAGCAGCCCTGCCTGCTTGGGGAGGGACGTCACTTTTGTACTACTGGAAAGTTAAAAACCATAATAAGCCCAACCAAAAGAAATCAGGGACCAACTCAGGAAATGTGATAGTTCACTTGTGGAATCTTGGGTTCCAAACCCAGAACTACCAATAATAATAAGCAGAGACTGTCTATAAAATGCACGTGTGATCTCATGAAGTAAAGCATGTACTAAGTATGTACCCGAGGCCTAGGTTGTCTGCTGTAGAGGTAAAGATAAGTTGCTTGAAGTGGTGTGGAAGACTCTGTGGTTCACAGAGATAAGGCTGGGGACCTAGAGAAAAGGCCAGGGGCTCTGAGGAGCTAGAAGAGCTCCCTGTGCCTATGCGTGCTGCACGGTGGTGCCCCTCAGGAACAAGACCAGAAAACAACCTTCCCATCCCAGACGAGGCCTCCCCAGACCCTGCAGAACAAGAGAGAGAGAGATGATGGTGATGGTGATGATGGGGAAGGCGGATTACCAGGGAGGCCAACCACAATAGTGAGTGAACACGCAGGCTAAGTGAGGTGCAACTGGATGGAAGGGTCCATTGCACACACAGAGAGGACCCTGATGAGGATGAAGGCAGCATCAGGGTGATGCACGGTCAAGGAGACATCACAGCTCAGCAAACACCTGGGGACAGGCCAGGATCAGATCCTCCCTCCCACGCTCAGAAGCAAAGCACCCATCATCGACGATGACCTCAGACCTCTGCCCTTTGGAACCGTGGCACAGTCATATGTCTGTTGATCTACGTACCCAGCGGTGGAGCCTAGGGTGGCGGCAGAGGTGCTGGGACATAACGGTGAATATGCAGCCTGAACTTGGCTCCGGCTCTGCACTTGCTTTTGCCTCTCTGCACAGGCAGGTCCCAGCGCAAGCTGGGCTCCGCGGCTGGGGTGAGCGTCCCTCGAGTTGGTTGGGTGCCAGCATGTGCTAAGGACTTAGTAAGCCAATGCCGCTATTGTGAAGAACACAGCTGTTCCCAGGGGCTCTGTCAAAATTGCTGATGACAAAATCTCCAATGAGCCGCAGCCCAGGGAGGTGGAGCTACTGTCAGGAATGGAGGGCCCAGGGGACAAGTCTGAGGTGGGAGGCAAGACAGGGAACTGAAAAGATACCCAGTGCCCGGCCTTAGGCCATGGCTTCTGGTGTAGGAGATCCCTCCTGGGAGATGTGCAGACCATGTCAACCAATACAGCCAGAGTCACCCGACCAGCAATAATAATAAAGCGCCTTTCTGCCCTGGTGCAGAGAGAGGCATTGTGTGTGCCCGCTGCGTCCTAAGACTCGTGGCGTATTTCGCCTTTCAGAAAGGCCTGATTGTCCTGGGCAGCCTCCACCGCCTGGGGCTGCTGCCCAGCACATCACAGCAAACTTTGAGCCAGCCACTGTCTGGGGACAGAGCTACTGTGAGATTCCAGCTCTAGCTAGCTCAAGGAAGGGAGGGGGAAGAAAGGGAAACAAAGCAAGGAGGAGCTTTGGGAAAGACTACAGAGCATCAGAGAGGTTGAACCATCTCCAGTGCGGTGCAGAGACTCACAAAAACCTACATCCAGAACGTCTGTCAGGAAACCCGGCGGGGAAGATTGCCTGGATTCAAATCCCACCCTGGAGCAGTCGCTGGTGGGATGATTTAGGGCAGGATTGGACATAAGGCATAATGCCCCTCCAACCAAAGAGAGGTACTAGATGAAGACTGAACCAAACACCTAGTCTGCACCCTACCAAGCTAGCGTGCTCTCTGTCTTCCTGGGTGCTGCTCTTTCTGGAGAGAGGAACCTTTTCTCAGGCAGAGAAAGGTGTTGGGTACTGTGCCTAGAATAGCTCCAGGCAAGTGACCCTGTTCACTTTCCTCCTGGGGATTGTGCCTCAGACATTGCCATGCGGAGTGGGGCACAAAGCCCAAACGAGGAGGGTCTCCCTCGTCTGCCTCTGCTTGGTGAATTCTGCCTCCCCAGAATTCACATCCTGTGTTCTGTCAGAGCCTGGGCCAGGCCCAGTTCTAGGGAAATTATCTTTCCTCTACCTCATGTCTAGTTGTCTGGAAGGGCCGACACCCTCATGCCAATCAGCAGCCCAGCGAGCTTCCAAAGGCTTTGGACAGCCAGGCACAGCCTCCCCCTGCTTTTCCGCGCGGGACCTTGCAGGAATTGGGAGAGAGAATGTGCCTGCTGGGTCTGTGCCCAGTTCTGAGTGGGGCTGAGCTGAGGGCCTCTCCTTATCCTTCCCTCCCATAGACACACAGGGCTTTATAGTCAGATTATGCCATGGAAACTATGCGCTCGGCCTGCCCTGTTCACATGGCCTTGAAAGAAAAACATAACAGTGCCTCCTCTCCCTGCCAAGACCCACAGCCCCAGCACACCCGGGCTACCAAAGCCAGACTGCTATGTGAACCGGGTCCCTGTGAAAATCTCAAGAGGACCTGTCTGAGGGGAGCCTCAAATTGCTCCCCTCCTTCAACCCCCAGACATCAGCCTCCCTTTCCAGGGACTGTAGTCAGGGCGCCAGGAGCTCTCTGCCTTAAAAGGCAGTTTTCTTCTGAGACCAGTCAGTCACACATCCCTCTCCCTTGTCTCCTTGTGCTGAGAGCTGCTAGCATCCTCCTCCAGCCTCTGACCCTGGGGTGAAGCCCACAGAGCCCACCACCACTGCCTTCTAGATTATGCTCTCTCAGATGGCAACCCACAGCCCTAGGTGAGCGTTGACATCGACTGTTAATTAGAAAAGTCTGAATTGAAAATCCAGTTCCCGCTTAGCACAGCGGTGCCTACCTGTAGTCCCCAGGTTGAAGTGGGAGGATCACTTGAGGGAATGAGTTTGGTACCAACACTCAAGAATTAATCAGGGCCTGGGGAGATGGCTCAGCAGGTAGGGCTCCTGCTGTAAAAACCCAGTAACCTGAGTTTGTTCCCTGAAACCCTCATGGTGGAAGGAGGAAGCTAATTCTCAAAAGTTGTCCTCTGACTTCCACCTGTGCACCTGATATACATACATAAAACTTCTCTCTTCTCTCTCTCTCTCTCCAAATCAAAATATTTTAATTTTTTATTATTATTTCTTATTTATTCAATTGTGTGTGTGTGTGTGTGTGTGTGTGTGTGTGTGTGTGTGTGTGTGTGTAGAACCACGGATGAATTCAGGAACCACCATGGATGCCTCCACCTCCTCGTTTTACTCTCTGCCCCGGGATTCACAGGCTCCGCCCTACCAGAAACGCAGGCCGCCCCCCGCTTCAGCCCGGCGTCTATATGTGGGGTCTAGGATCCGAACTCAGGACCTTCTGCCTGTGAGGCAGAGGCTTAACCCCTGAGCTACCTCTCCAGCCCCCAAAATATTTTAATTTTTTTTAAAAAAAATCAGTGCATCCATTCATTCATTTCCTCAGGTTCACTCACATTTTAAGCATTGAGTTGTCACATGAAGTTAATGACTGCCATGTTGGGCCTCATAAACATAGACTATTTTCAACACACAGATTATTCTATGAGATGGCATTGCTCCAGACCAAATTCCAGAATTTCCTATGAAACGCCCCCCCCCTGCCTTGAACCAGGTCATCTTCCCTGGTTCCCACCTCGAAGGTCACCGACACTAATGTGCACACTCCTAAGTCCTCAGGATGGCAAAGGGGACTGTGGATGAAGCTGATACGTATGAGAACATAAAGAATCCATAGAATCCCTCAAGATTTGGGATACCTTGGGGACATGGAGACAGGAATGATGTGCTCTCTCTGAACTCCACAGGTGCCAACCAGCTGTGAGCCTGACTTTGCATGGCATTGTGAAGGGATATTTCAATGTGGAAAGAGAACACATTTTATGCATTTTTTCACCTATTAAACTGTTTATTATTTGCTTGTTTATTTGAGATAGGGTCTCATTCTGTAGCCCAAGCTGGCCTTGAACTCATGGTGATCCTTCTGCCGCAGTTTCCCAAGTGTTGGATTGTATGCGTGATTCTCCATGGCTGGTTCAAACTTGCAGAATTAAAAAACAAAACCTTTAAGTGTGTTTTATTTGTGTGTGTGTGTATGGTGTGAGGGAGAGAGAGAGAGAGAACAAGTGTACCCATGTCACAGTGCACACATGTCGTAGTGCACACATGAAGGCAGAAGTTAGAGGACAACTCTTTGGAAGTCCTTTCTCTCTCACCATGAGATCTCTGGAGATTGAACCTGGGATTATTGCCATTTGCACACAGGGGTCTTTATGGGCTGAGTCATCGTTAGTCTCTTAGCTTTCTGAGATGTCATTTACACACCATTCATTCACCCACTTGAGGTACAATTTAGCGGTTTTCAGAATAGTCAGAGCCGTATGACTTCACCACAGCCAATTCAAGACCATTTCATCACCTCAAAAAGAACCCTTGTGATTTTCATCACCCCCTAACTACTGGACATTAGTACACAGACAGACAGCAGGTGGCCTCCATTGGCCTACAAGCGTGAACATGAGTCTGTCTGCCTCTTCCCTCTGTGGTCAGCTCCCTGAGACCAGACATGCCACCTGTGTCCCCACCCTCACATGATGGGCACTCAGGGAGTGACCCCCTAAACAGTGCTGGTTTTGATGTTGCTACAGAGACTTTCCCCACCTCCACAAAAGAAGCCCAAGGATGCTGGGCAAAAAGAAGAGGCTACCTGAGGACGCCAAGCACAGAGGAGCCTGGGAGTGATAAAATGTGAGGGAGCACAGCTCTAATGAACCATCACACAAGGAAGAGACAGCACAGGGCGAAGGTTCCAGAAATTGACCTTCTAGCCCCAGGGTGTGTGGCAACGGTGAGGAAGAGGAGAATGGGCTCTCTACACAGGAGTACATGCAGAGGGCCTAGGGGGGCAGTTCTCTGCACATTCTCCATTCAGTAAGGGAAGAGTGGGCCCTATGACCTGTAAGTCTTATACGGGTGGGATTTTGGGTCTGCAGATAACTGCCGCAGACAGAAGGTTTTGAACAGATGGAGAAGCCAGATCCATAGACCTTTGCGGTCTCTGTTCAGATGAAGATCAGCAGAATTCTGTCCCTGGCGCTTCTAAATTCAGGGATAAACCTTGTCCTACCTGCCTCCTCTACCTGTTCCACGGCTTGGAGCCTCCCAAAGCCTGGAGGTGCAGCCGACTAGGAAGGTGACAGGTTGACCAGCAGAGCTGAGAGTCTAGCAAGTGACCCGAGACTCATAAACCCAACCACCAGCAAGTCCTAACAGGCCTCAGGGAGGTTTCGGGAGCCAGGGCCCAGGCCACGGTACCGAACAAAGCCCTCGAGTGGAGCCGGGCGGGAGACCACACTGTCCTGCGCCTGGGCTGGGCTTGTAATTGTCATTCCTGAGTTATTGATCATGTGGGGTGGAGGAGAAGACGGAGCAACAAGCTCCACAGAAGGGGGGTCAGACATCTGGTGACTTTGGAGACCAAATGGAAGAGATTTGTCTCTGGTTATACAGAGGTGAGAACTTGGTGTCTCCAGATCCATCAGGAATAGCTAAGCTATTGGTTCAGTTGAAGAGCGTGAGGTTCATGTGTCCACCATCAGATGTACAAAATGGGGGGCTCCCTTTGGAAAGGGAGGGGAAGGAACTCGCATAGTATTTCCATTAGCACACACATAGAGGGCGTTGACTATGTGGGAGTCACTGCCCAAGTGCCACACAGGTCTGCGGACACTAGATATGGAAAGAAGAGCTGTAAGAACTCAGTATAGGGGCTGGAGAGGTGGCTCAGGGATTAAGCCTCTGCCTTGCAGCTGGAAGGTCCTGAGTTCGGATCCTAGACCCCACGTATAGACGCCGGGCGGAAGCGGGGGCGGCCTGCGCTTCTGGTCCTGGTAGAGCGGAGCCTGTGAATCCAGGGGCAGAGTAACAAGGAGGAGGTGGAGGCGTCCATGGTGGTTCCCGAATTCGTCCATGGTTCTACACACACACATGCATATATATACACACATACATACACACATACACGCACACACGCACAGTTGAATAAATAATAAATAATAATAAAAAAATTAAGAACTCAGTATAGATGGTATCGAGACATTTCAAGTACCAAGTCCTTTAATAACTCTGGCCCACAGCAGCCGCAGAAGCTGAGCAGGGAGATCCAGCATCGCCCCACCAAACAAAGGAAATTCTTTATGTTCATCGACTTTGAAGGGGAGTCTCTGAACTGAGAGAGGAGGGATCCCTGAACTCAGCAAATTAGCCAAGTAAAGGCAGGATACGAGGCCGTAACTTAGGGAACTAATGCTGTTGTACCATATTATGTTGGGCCTGCCGCATTCTAAGAGCTTAGCAGTTCAGGGAAGGTACTAGGTAGGATGTAAGGTGTAAGTGACTTCCTCTATAAGAGTTTGGACCTGGGGCTGGGGGAATAGCTCAGTTTGGTTAGAGTGCTTGTCTAGCAAGCACCGAGCATTGAGTTACTGGCTTGCACCACATAAACCAGGTTCGGTGGAGGTAGAGATAGGAGGATCAGGAGTTTAAGGTCATGTTCAGCTACATATTGAGTTTGAGGCCAGCAAACCCTGTCTGGACCCTGTCTTAGGAGAGAGTAGGGAAGAGAGATAGATAGAGAGAGAGAGAGAGAGTTCAATGGTTAAAGCCTTTGCCTCACAAGCAAAAAGACCTGAGTTTGGATCCCAAGTAAAACTGCCAGCAAGTGGGACAGCCTGCCAATCATTCTGAACACCATAGTGAATTTCAGGCAGCCCCTGGAAGACAGAGCCCAGGAATACCCAGAGTAAGATGGCCAGCCAGCCCGATGGCACATTCTGGCTTTAGAGAGCCAGATTCACAAGAGTAAGATAGAAGAGTGAATGAGGATGGCTCCCATCATGACCCTTAGGCCTCCATACGCGCACACACTCATGTGCATACACTCCTCCCACACGTACAGCAACCCACATGCAAGCACACACATGCACATACCTCATATACACATCATGAAAAAGAAAAAAAAACCGAACCCTAGTCCTACAGCTTCTGGACGACATTTACGTCTTCTGGGCTGCGGCAGCTCTCCAACCTGTTGCGATTCGATGGCAGCCATGGGGGGAGTGTGGAGGAGGGTTGGGGAGCGGGCAAGGGTATGGATGCCTCTGGTATGTGTTTTCCAAAGGCAGATGCTGCGGCCCAGGGCAGGTCCACAGCTTGCTGTAATTCGGGTCCTTAAGAAGCCGGACTGTGAAGGTTCAGCCTGTGCTGTGGGATTCTGGGGTCCTGCCACCCACCCTGCCAATCCTCCAGGGGGAAATCTTAGCACTCAGAACAGCCACTTTCTAAATCAAAAATACACATTTTATTTTTATTTTATTGTGTGTGTGTGTGTGTGTGTGTGTGAGAGAGAGAGAGAGAGAGAGAGAGAGAGAGAGGTATGCATGCCAAGGCACAGGGGTAGATAGAGGACCACTCTCAGATCAGGGTTCTCTCCTCCTACCGTGGATTGAACTCAGATCTCCAGGTTTACAAGCAGGTTCCTTATCCACTGAGCTCTCTTGCCAGCCCCCACATTTTATTTTTAAAGAAATAAAGCAAGGAGTCAGAGAGATGGCCAGGCTAGGCTGGTGAGGTCTCTTCCTCACAAAACTGGCCACCCAAGTCCTATCTCTGAAACCCAACGTGGCAAGCATGTACCTCCCTGCCCTTCTCCCCCCCAATAAATAAGCAAAATGTCTTTTAAAAGATGGTAGGACTTCTCTGTCATGTCGGGAGTGGATAAGCGGGTTGGGCCTCGACGCGTCAGCAGTGACTGAGCGAGGCTGTATTTAAGTGCATCCCACAGTCCTGCTATTGTTACTCAGGGTGCCGGCTGCTCCTGCTCGCCTCGTGAACATCATTCTAGTTGCACAGGTGAGAGGAACAGGGTTTGACAAAAGCCCATTGTGAGCTGACCTGTTTTCCAGCCTCGGAGGAAGTCAAACCAGAGCTGAGCTTCTGCCGCTAGGTGTTGTCTACTGACCCCCATGCCAGCGTACCCCACGCCTTCTGACCTACCTGGCTCCCTCCCTTGTATCGAGTGACCCTGCAGCATGGTAAAAGAACCCTGTTTTTGGAATTAGAAGACCAGGCCAATGTGAGACTGACCGAGTCACTTAATTTCTTAGACTCGCTTGAAAAATACAAACGCTGAACCCAGTGACATCCACGGGACTCGTGTTCGTTGTTATCCATTTGCTGGGCTGGCTTGGGCTACGCACTGTACCTGCTAGAGAAACTGAGGTTGCTATTGCTCGACGTCAGCTCCAACCTCCCCACGTACCGCTGTGATGCTACTCTGGGGCAGGCACCTAGTGGAGGCCAGTTGGCACGGTGTTTACTCAAGGCACAGAATTCTTGCTTCAGGTACCAGAAGGGCTTCAAAGAAGGAAAGCTCAGAAGGAATGAAGAATGATAAGAAGATGAGGAAGGACTTCGTAGCCACGGGGACAGGGGACAAAGGTAGAAGCAAAGGACATCATAGCACAGCCAGGCTCTTGCAAGTCAGTCAGCGTGGGTGCAGCAGACTGTGCAGAAGGAGAAGGACAAGTTCCTTCGGAAATACCCAGGGGTTGTGTCACAGAGGTAGAGTGACCTAGAGAAGTGGCTCAGCAGATGAAAGTGCTTGCTAAGCAAGCCTGATGATCCTAGTTCGAATCCCTGGAACCCATGTAAAAAGTTGGTGGGGGGTGTGTCTGTCATTCTAATACTCTGACGGCAACAGAGTAGGTGAAGACAGGAGAGTCTCCCCACCTTCCGGAAGCTTGTGGGCCAGCTAACCTGAAGACACAGTCCAGCAGAAACAAGAGAGACCCTGCCCCAAAACAAGGTGGAAGGAGAGAACCGACACTGGAAAGTTGCCCTGGCACCGCCACACGTACACCCCGGCACACGTACTCCTGCGTGCATGAACACACGCACAGCTTAAAAGATAAATGATAATCCCAGCAGCCCAGGTGAGAAAGACTGAGGCTTCAGCTAAGATGGCAACTGCTAAGATGGCAGTTGTAAGACTTTTGGTGTAAGGACAAGAAAGACCAGGGAGCAATGGGGTTTGGAAGTTAAAATAAGACACAAGAGTCCGCAAAAGGGTCCCAACTTTTTATTTATTCACTTTTGTTTTCAAACATAGTTTCACTATGTGGCCCAGGCTGGCCATGAACTAAGTAGCTCAGCCTTTCCTTGAGCTTGTAGTGATTCTCCCTCCTCAGCCTCTGGAGTGTAGGGCCACAAGCACGCACCGCCACTCCCACGTCCAGGGAGTCTCCACTTCTGGCTTGGATGCTTGGGTGGATCTGAACAGAGGCAAGCAAAAGACCTGGGAAAGAGACAGTGAAGTGAGTGTTGTGTGTCTGAGCAGATGAGAATTCCACTGGGCTGGGAAACAGGTGGCGTGTTATAGGTAGTCCCATAACAGGCTGGCTCAAAGCTCCCAGGGGAACCACATCTCATGCTTAATGCCCTAGATAAGAGAAAGCCTTTTAAAAAAAAAAATTTATAAATGTGTTATATTTATAGCATTTAGATATTCACTCATTTGAAGATATGTAACTAAAAATAGCAAAATATCAGTTCCTGCCTCTTAGATTGATAAAAATAAATTTTGATTTCCCTGTGTTGACAAGAATGTAAGGGAAAAATGAATTGTCATATGCCAAAATTCTTGAATCTAAATTTATACAACTTTTTGAAGCCAATTTGATAATTTTTTTCAACTTTACTTTGTGTGTGTGTGTGTGTGTGTGTATGTGTGTGTGTATGTGTGTGTGTGTGTGTGTGTGTGTGTGTGTGTGTGTGTATGTATCAAAGGGCACTGTGTGTCCCTGTGGAGGGTCAAGGGTGACTTTAGAAATCATTCTAGATTGTTTGGCTTCACTCTGGGATTTCCCAGGATCTATCCACCAGGGCCAGAAATTCAGGCCGCTGCCATCTGTGCCTGGTGGTTTTACGTGGAACCTGGGATCTGAACTTAGAATTTTCTGCTTGTGAGACAAAGTCTTAACACTTGAGCCATCTCTCCAGCCCAGATTTGATAATATTTATACATGGGTTAATTACATTTTCTAAATAAATGCTGGTAATAGGTATAAATATGCAAATTTTATTAGAATTTTATTTTTCTAGTTTTACAAACACATTGAGTACTTATCCTTGCTTCCCTCCATGCCGCCTTCATCAATCCATCCTCCTGCCTGTCTGCTTCTATGGACCCCGGGGTTCTCTCTGGCTTGTCTACTCTTTTTTTTTTTCTCCCTTTTTATTTTTTTTTCTACTTTTACAAACATATTGAGTATTCGCCCCAGCTTCCCTCCCTCCCCCCTTCCTCTCATCCCCGCCCCTTCCTTCCTCATTCCCTCCCAGAAGGTGGGAAGCTTCTGCTTGTTTGCTTCTATGGACCACTGGGTTCACTCTGGCTTGTCTACTCCTGGGGGGCCCAAGCCTCTGTGCATATCAAGTTATCTCTCCTCAGGCCACCCCACTGATCCTTCACTCATCTAGCTTTAGACCCAAAGATTTCCACTGTAAGCTCCCATTCTATGGGTATGATAACAGCTGCCTACAGAGCAGTTTGATGTACTGTCTTCCTACCTACAGGTTTATTGGCTGTCTTCCTTATTGATCTATTTCCTTTCCTTTTTTGGGGGGTTGTTCTAGTTTACAGCAACAGGGATGTGTACCATTCTGATAAGAGTCTTGAGTCCACTCAAAAAGCTGCTGGTTATCTCCTTGATATTCATGCCACTCTTACACTGGTGGTCACCTGTTGGCTTGTCTGCTGTTGTAGGGGTTCAGGCCTCTGTGGCACACCAAGTTGCCTCTCTTTGGGTGTTCTCACTGATAGGGACATTTCCCTTCACTCATTCAGCTCTAGTCCCCAAGGTTTCCACTGTATGTTCTTATCTCTTTTGAGTTCCTTGATAGTCTATGGGGGCATATTGATATGTCAGTCATTATGCAGGTCTCATAAGGACGAGTCTCATTCAGTGAGTAAATATGCAATATTTTTTCAGAAAAAAAATTTCATCAGGAATATTACTTTATCTTCCTCTTTACCTTATATATCTAATGTCCATTACTTAAAAATAAACCACATCTCATCTCAGTAAGAAATAATGTGTCACAGTGGAAACAAGACAATATATTTTTAAGTTAGTAAACATAAACTGACATCTTTTTTTTTTTCAAGTCAATGACTACTTTATTGCCAGTTATATGCTTCATTGAAAAAGGGACATAGGAAAAGGGGCATAAAAAAATCCAGTTCTGTATACATCGTTGTATTTATACGCCCCACATCAGGCGCAGTGACTGCACTTGTCCTCTGAAGCCTCGTTGCAGATGCAGCCCTGGGCGCATTTGGCACAACCACGGGACAGCGGGAAGGGCAGCTT
This sequence comes from Typhlomys cinereus, assembly GCA_023101885.1. NCBI lineage: Eukaryota > Metazoa > Chordata > Mammalia > Rodentia > Platacanthomyidae > Typhlomys > Typhlomys cinereus. The sequence continues at coordinate 10,787,824 of JALPQD010000017.1, read as the reverse complement.
TTCTTGCAGGAGGTGCATTTGCACTCTTTGCAACTCGAATAGGCGGCTGAAGTCTAAAGACAGACAGACACATGCAAAGATGATGAGATTCGGAGGAGACATCCACTGACATCTTTTAAAACCATTTCATTTATTATTGCCTTGTGTGTGAATGGGTCTGTGAGGTCAGATGACAACGCTTAGTGCCGGTTTTCTCCTTCCACCTTTATGTGGGCTCTGGGGATCGAACCAGGTTGTAAGGCTTTGTGGCAACTGTTACCCTAGCCATCTTGTAGACGACATCTTCCTTCTCATCTTTGTCTTTTCCCTCCTCTTTAGATCCCGCCTCACCTTCTGTTTTCCCTTTGGTCCGAGACCTTTTATTCTCAGTCTTCTTACCAGGACTGTGAGCACCTTCTACTTCAACTTCCGTCTTCATCCTTCTTGCTTTCTGTCTCTATCTCTGGAGTGACTCAGATGCTTCCTGTCCCTTGACCAAGATCTTTCGTCCCTGCTCTGTCCTATCTCCATCTCCATCTCTCTCTCTCCCTCTACATGATCTGCCATCTCTATGTTTATTGCTTTTGTCTGAGGATGAGCGATTTGTAGATAGGCTTCCAGAAGGTCCTTATGACACTGATCATTAGTGATAGTGGCGAGACTCCTGACCCATGCTGCTTCTGGCTGCGAGTGAGCCAGTGCTCGGAGCTTTCAGAACAGGACGAAGGAGGAGCTGCCAAACTGCCCAGAACGGCCGACAGAAACAGAAAAACTGTTTCTGGTCTTTCTTGAAGGCACATTCACCATCAGTAAGCTATGCCTTCTTCTAAAAAATATTTAATTTACTTATTTGAGAGAGAGAGAGAGAGAGAAAGAGAGAGCGAGAGAGACCACATATCATGGCTCATGAGTGGAAGTCAGTTCCGTCTTCCACCATGTGGGCTTCCAGGGATCAAACTCAGCTCACTAGGTTTTCTAGCAGGTAACTTACCTGTTCACCTTATCTCACAGGTCCGCTATGTCTTCTTGCTGTAGACTTCTCTAGGCAGCGAGAACAGAGAGGGAGGCAAGAGGAAATTAAGCAAGGCCACAAGCCTATGTCAAAGGCAGCCTGTATACTGGAAAAGCTGACCTGAAGCCCACGCTGAATTCAGCACGTTGGATGAATTTGTCTGCCACAAAGCCTATTAGTGGGACTTTCAGACCTGGCCCACCAGGGACTACCTATCAAAGGTCAAAGAGGAAATCAATAGAAATTTTCCATTTTTGATCTCCCAAAAGTTCTTAAGGGTCCAGAGCTTGGGAGCAAGACTTGAAGCTGTCTTGCCTTCCCTTTGGCTCCCGGACCATTCAGAGACTACTTCTTGCTCCTCCTGATTCTCTAAGCAATCAGGGTCCCTCCCTTTCCCCGTTTTTCAATAAGTTTCACTTAAACCATTCAATCTTCGAGTCGGGATATAAGAACCGGGACGGGGAAATCCCATAACACTTGGGGCCTTGGTCCTAGGCAAAGAGACAGGTGGGCGTTATTGACAGAAGGTAGTCTAGAAAGCAGAGGGAGGACAGAAGCCCTGAGGCTAGAAAGAAGTTTGTCAGGGAGACCAGATGCCAGTGATCTTGCCCATGGCAAACTCTGGCTTGGCAGGAGAACAGCAGAAACCTCTATTGGTTGACGCGAGCCAGAGACAAGGCCATTTGTGCTGCCGCCCTCCATCGGAGCCTCGGAGCTGACGGTCCTCTGCCCACCAGAGTAGCTGCACCAAGCAAGACAATTGCTCAGTGTGACCCATGAGGGAAAGGGATGTTAGAAGGCCCCCCAAACCTACTCCAATCCCCCTAGGCCCAGGAGAAACTCAGAAGGCCCTATGGATCCCTAGGAAAGCAGAAGCGATTGTGAATTGAGAGCCCAAGACCACTGAGGAAAATGGAAAGTGATCAGGAGCCGGAGTGGGCTCAGGTTTGCAGAGCTGACACGGGACCACACAGCACATGTACCACCAGGCGCCCCAGCCTCCGGCTGTGGATGCCAGCAGCCCAGGAGGGCGAAGGACACTTCCTCAGATGGCACTGAAGTCCTGAGAGCACAGGATCCAGCACCCAGGCTTGCCATCTTTGCCCCTTTGCCATGGCCCAAGAATTACACATAGGAAGTAAGAGGGAGATGGTGGCCAGAAGTGGGGGGTGAGGTGGGCGCTGGAAAGGAGCTAACAGTCTGGGACTATGTAACTTGACTATGTATCCAAAAAAGGAAAAAATCCTTTAATGTACAGTAGAATGAACTGATTTTCCTTAATTGTCAGATTTAAATTTTCTCATATAAAGGCGTAACACAGTGGTATGCACTTGTCACTTCCAGCACTTAGGAGGTCGAATCAAAAGAACCAGGAGTTCAAGGTCTTTCTCAGCTACACAGTGAGTTGAAAGTTAGCCTGGACCGCATGAGATCTTGTCTCAACAAGAAACAAGCACTCTTCCACTTAGTGCAAATGAGAACGCGTGACGTCTGCATTCCATACTAGACAATAAAGGGTTACCTTTCACTCCTTTTATAAACAGCTGAGTTCTAGCATGTAATGTTTGGTGCCTTCAGCAACTTCACTTTCAAGTTGAATTTATAAGCTGTAATTTACATACAGTAAAAACACCTTTTAAAAGTATATGTCTCAATGCTTCTTGATAAGCATGTACAGTTGAATGGCTATGCCTCAATTCATATCCAAAACAATTCTATCACTGTTGCAGTTCGCCTGCATGTTTGCTGAAAAATCACCATCAAATGGCTTAAGGGAACAAGGGGTTTATTTTCTTATGATAGTCCGGTCACAGTTCGTAGTCTAGCTTGAAGAAGAGCACGCACCAACACCAGGGTGGAGGGAACGGCCACACCATCTTGGCATAATGGCTGAGAGAGGGACGATCCTTACTTGCTAGACCAGCATGTCTGGCCAAGTGTACACCAGGATGCCTCTTTCTCAACCAACTCTCTGTAATTTATTCCAGGGCCTAATCCCACCCACCATGGGCTGGGCCTTCCCCATCAGCTAGACAATCTCTTTCAGGTTTGCTGTGGGCTTAACTCAACCACTAATTCTCTACAAATGTGCCAAGAGCTCAAACTCTCAACTGTCAAATTGACACCTGTGCCTAACTATGGCATTCACCCCCCCCCCAAAAGGTCCCCCAAACCCTTTTTCACTGCTCCCAACTTTGAGGAGCACTGATTGGATTTCTGTCTCGGTCATTTGACCTTTTCCAGAATGCTATGCAAATGGAATCAAAGATTGTGTAGCCCTTCATACTAAACATTTAAACATGTTACCTTAGCTACCTCAGCTTCCTCCTTTTCACCTCTGTCTTCTCTGTAAATTGCTTTATTGGACAAATCTTGGGCCACCAGCAAACTCCCCCAAACATTGCCTGGAGCTTGTGTGACAATAGTCCCCAGAATCAGGGTACTGTATAGACAGAGTATGGTATAGAACCATAGCTAGCTGCCATGATTATAGAAGGGCACCTCCTCACGTGGCTTATGGGGTGCTGAGGACTGAACCCAGGGCATTGTGCATACTAACACGTGCTCCACCAACTAAACTACATCCCTACTCACTTATTTATTCTTCTTGGACCGTGTTTCTTATCCCCTCCAGGGACACGATTGCTCTGTCTTTTGATCACTTCCCACAACGCTCCCTTCCCTCCTCCTCACCTGCCCAAGCAGCAGCGCCCAGGGAATCCAAGCGCACCATCTGCTCCCTCTGAGCTTCAAGCACGACTCCTTTCTGCACACAGACTCTCCCATCCTCATCCTCTGCCTCGGGTCATCTTGGTGCCTGTGTCCCCAAACATCTCCACATCTTATTGGCCGTAGATCCACCCTGCTGCTGCCCAGGCGCCTCCAGCTGCGCTTGGTTAATTGCTTTGAGGTTTGTTGACAGTTGAGCTTTTTCTCTCTCAGTGCAGAAGAAACAAGAAGGTCCATGTGCAGTTTCCTTCCTGACCCGACTCCGCATCTCCAGAGCAGGGCCAGGGCCCTCACGTGTCAGGGCCGCCTCCACACTGGCAAAGAACAGGAAGGGAAGAGCTAAGCCAAGGGGGAACGAATGGCCTTTGTGTTCAGGCACAAGGCTCAGTTCATTTCATGGAGGAGGACCTCCAGGGTGTGTCCCTTCCCCTGCACCAGACGCTTGCAAGCAGCATGTGTCACAGGAGCTATGCGGCCTGTTGCACTTACTCTGCATATTGCCGATAAATTCATGACCAAAGAACTTAGGGGAACAAGTGGGTTTTATTTTTTCTTTCAGTTCTCGGTTACACTTTTCAGTCTAGCTTGGCAGAAGAGTTCATACGACAGCAGGGAACTGGCCACACCATATCCATAGGGATTGCTGAGCGAGGGGAAGAACTCACTTGCCAGATGCAAGTCCGTCGAGTATGCGACAGGATGCCACACTTATTGAACCAGCTCCACCCGTCTTATTCGTCTGCCCGGAAAATGGTACTACCCCATGGGCCGGATCTTCCCACGTCAGTCCATCTCTTGCAGGCTTGCTCAGGGCTTGTCTCAATGATCAGTCCTTCACAGATGTGCCCAGAGCTCAGCTGCCAAGCATCAAGTTAATACCCATCTCTAACTGACACGCAGCCCTTTCCCATTCACTGGGAGCTTTCAAGGACTGTGCTCAGGCGACCAGAGGTCTCCCTAGGTATCTAACATGGTGGGAATTTGGTGTGGGAGAGGAAGTCAGAGACGCAGAAGAGGGGGAGCAGAGGGTACAGAATATGGCTGGGTGGCCTTCTACTCTTCAGTCGCCATGATAAATATATGACCCGAACAATTTAGGGGAGCAAGGGACTTATTCACGCTCATGCGTTCGTTAGTTCATATACAGCCCATTGTTATGGCAAGAGAGTTCATCAGAATCCAAGGGAACTGGCCACACCTTATCCATAGGGATGACCGAGGAGAGCATATTGTCTAGCCTGTCAGTCTGTTCAGATCAACCAGCTCTCCATCTTTATCCACCTGCCCAGGAAATTGTCTTACCCCACTTTGGGCCGGGTGTTCCCGATTCAGAAGATAATCTCCTACAGAGTCTTGCCCTAACTAAGTAATTCTCCATAGAGGTGTTTAAAGTCTTAGTTCTCAGGAGTCAAGTTGACGCTTGGTGCTAACTGCCACGCTGGGAGTGTGGGTTCACTCTCTGCATGGCCGTTTTCTCGATGTTACTGACAGAGAAAACTCAGGCCGGTCAAGCTTTAGTTCAGGGTCTTCGGCCTTAGCGTCACTCCAAGGGATGGAAGGCAATGACTCAGCCCCTTCAGAATCACGTGATCTGGAATTCAGCTGGGGCCAGACTGCTGGGCTCCAGCTTTGAACTCTCTGACCTGGAGCGAATCACCTGCCCTCCCAGGGCTTCTACTTCCTCGTCTGTAAATTAACCAGGTGGGTTATAATCTGGGTGGCCGTCATGACAGCCAATGCCACCGCCAACATCATTCGTACTGTATCAGTTAGATACATCTCAAGTCATCCCAGGTAAAGCAAAACAAAAAATAACCCACAAGTCTCAGGATGAAGTCCCCGAAGAGATGCTCGACCGAATCCAACCCCCATCCTCCAATGCTGGCATCGAAGGGAACTCCCCACTGGGTTGGGAAGGTACAGTGTTCCTTCCATATGGCGGCATCTGTTAATGAGGGGGAACATCCCCAGGTAAAAGAGCATGTGGAGAGACAAGTCAAAGCCAAGTGCTTCATTGCTTCACTTACCATTCACTGTCTCCCGTCAGCTGTAACCAAACTCTGAAGACAGTGGGCGGCCTCTTTTGCTCATTTGTTTGGGTTGTTTTGCAACATGGACTTGCTATGTAGTCCAGGCTGGCCTTGCGCTCCGGGTCCTGCTGCCTCTCAGCCTGCTGGGATCTCAGGCCTGTGCCGCCGCATCCTACTTGATTTGAGTTCCTCGAGGAAGCCAACGAGTTTCCTTCTGGCAGCTGTGGCATTAGCAATAATTCAGATTATTTGGTTTGCTGGATGTCAGTGTAGGACAGAGCTCAGAGGAAAGAGGGCTGCATACATCTCACGGGGCTTTAACTAACTGTGAACCCGATATATCAAAAGACTAAAGAGTTGCATGCCTTCAAAGCAACAGAATCAATTGGGTGATCACTTTTCTTTCAATCCTTGCAAGGTAAGACTCACAATGTGCTGCAGAGGCCTGAACCCCCCACTAGATCCAGAGGGAACCCTGACACCCATAGAGGCAGACAGAAAGGAAGATGGGAAGGAGTGAGATGGATTGATGAAGGAAGAAAAAGGAGTGAGGGAATGGGACAGGGAGGGAGGAGAGAAGGAAGGGAGGAAGGGATAATTACTCAACATGCTTGTAAAACTAGGAAAAAATTAAAAATAATATTAAAAAGATTAAATGTCACCCCTATCTTTCATCCAATGCAAAAAATTTAATTTAATGTAAAACCTGATACATTGAAGCCTGTAGTCTTTCCCCACATCCTTATTATTATTATTATTAATTTATTTATTGTGTGTGTGTGTGTGTGTGTGTGTGTGTGTGTGTGTGTGTATCAGAGAGCACTGTGTGTCCCTGTGGAGGAATCATCCAGGATTTGCTTCTACTTCCTTTTTGCTTCATTCTGGAATTTCCCAGGCTCTGCCCACCAGGGCCAGAAATGCAGGGCTCCCACATTTCCATGTGGGACCTGGGATCTGAACTTAGGACCTTCTGCTTATGAGGCAGAGTCTTAACCCTTGAGACATCTCTCCAGTCCTTTCCCCACATCCTTTAAGGACAAGAAAGCTTTAACAGACTTAAAAAAAAAAAAAAAAAGACTCACAACAATCCTGTCAAGCTGATATTCTTATCATTCCTGATTTATATAGCAAGAAATAGACACAATGACTTTAAATAGTCTACTTGATGCCAGACATAGGAAGCACTCTTCAAATGCTGGATTTGAACTCATGCCTGAATTCAGGGCCTGAGTTCCTCTAAGACAGGAAATCATGCTAGTATGAAAGCATGTTAATATCTGCTTCTTTTAAGATCGCCTCTGGGTATTTGTTTACTTGTAAGTTTGGGAAAGTCTCAAAGATCAGCCCCAAAGGAACAGGTAGCTCACTTCTGCCCTCTAGAGGACAATGAGAATGAAAACAGGAGGCTGAAATGCTCAGAAATCCCTACAGAGCGAACCTGGCAAAACAAAACAAAACATCAACAGCAAACAAATCAATCAAACTAAAAATACCTCCTTAGTTCAGGAAGGAGGATTATTTGGAACAAGATTTAGAACAGAGAGGGACTAGTAATTCCTGGAGCCCTCATGTTTAACACAAGCCTCAGATGGTTCCTATATCGATAAGCCTGGGAAACATGTCATTCATTCATTCATTCATCCATTCATCCCATGGGAGCTTCAAGCACACTTCTCATTCATAGTTACTGAGCATGAGCAAGGCTGATCCCAAAGGCTTGAGTCCAGGCCCCTAATCCAGAGAAACTTAGTCAACTCTATTATCTCTCAGAGACTTGACTTGCTGAGAAAATGGCCCATTTTCTAAATGGTGATGGAGCAGGAGACCTGTGCTTGCAGACAGGATGCTCTCCAGCCTCAGTTTCCCTATCTGTACACCAGAGCGTGCACACATGTAGCTCTTCCTGTTTCAGTCCTCGAAGTCTTGACTTGTAAATGCTAAGTCCCCACACAGGAAGCCTTGTTAAGTGATGTGCTTAGAGGTTACCTCCATGACCCCAGATTTCCCTCCTGCCAGCAGCTCGTGGGAAGCCTGTGATGTTCCTGCTTCCGAGGTCCAGAGCTGTGGTGCCCCTGTCATCGGCATGCACGGCAGCACCCCAAGAACCTTCTTTCCCCCACTGTGGAGCATGGAAAGTGGACTCTGCTCACACAGGGGCCCAAGAGAAAGTAAAGTGACTGGAAAAGGAGAAATTTCTAGAAACCCGAAATCAGATGGACCAGGCTTCAAATCTTAGCTCTGCTACTTAGCAATGGGCATAGTCATGGCAACCAGCCTATTGGATCCTGGAGAAGATTAAACAAGATGAGGACCTGAAGAGGGCTTAGACTGATATCTGGTTCGTGCTAAGTGTTCTAGAAAGTTCTCTGTTGCTGTTACATTACCCGTGCTAGTTTGTTTGTTTTGTTTTACTTGAGACAGGTCTTCCTACATAGCCCAGCCCTTGGACTCATGGCGATCCTTCTGCCTTAGACTCCTAAGAGTGTGGATTACAGGCATGTAGCACTTGGTCCAGTTTTGCCATAGAGACTGTGATAACTGGAAAAGACAAAAACCATTCATAACAAAAACTCTATATGGAAATTTAACATTCGAATGGCTTTTAGGGGACTCCAGCTTGACCTCCGCCCCAAACCTGCATATCTCTTTACTTTTTAAAAATATATTTTTATTGTTTTACTTATTATCGTGTGTATATGATGTGTGTGTGTAGGCATGCATGTGCCATAGTGCACTCGTTAAAGTCACAGAACAGCTTTGTGAAGTTCCCTCATCCTACCCTTGTCTGGGTTCTGGAGATAGAACTCAGGTCACGAGGCTTGTGTGGCAAGAGCTTTTACCTACTGAACCACCTTGCTGGTACATGCTGGTCTCCCGCTCACTAGGAGGCTAAGATTGTCCTTGAACTCACAGTCTTCTTGCCTTAGGCTCCTGAGTACCAGGATTTGCAAGAATACACCACCACGCACAGCTTTCACTCATACTTTTTTTTCTAAGGATCTCATGAGCTGGGTGTGGTGACATATGTCTGTGAACCCAGCATTTGGGATGATGAAACCCAAGACTGGCATGCTTTTGAGGTCAGCCTGGCCTATATAACAAGACCCTGTCTCAAAACAAAACAAACCAAAACAAAAATGTTCTCAGGAGGCCAATTCTTCCGTTGCCAGATTTCTCGTGGTAAATTCTGCAGTGGGTCACTTCCATTGCCCAATCACAAGAGGGTTGCAGCAATCTAGGATTGAGCCTGCAGGGAAAGTTGCATGTGGCGCTTAGAACAAGGGCAACCTAGCTCTATAGACACAGTTCACAGAGTCACCCCAACAAACCAGACCAGGAGAGCTGAACTGGATTCTTGCTCAACACTCAAACTGTCTGCAGTTGGGAAGTAAACATACTTGATCTCAGCCGAAAGACAAAAGCAACGAGAGAGTAACGAATCATTGCTTTTGCTCTTGCAATGAGCTACTGCTTCTGATGAAAAGCTGAAAACAAAAGCCACAAACACATGCAGACACTGTCTGGCAGCAGCAAACAAACATTGACTTGACCAGGTAATGTACAGAAACTTAGAGCAAAACTGCTTATTGATTGCAGGACAACTGGCCTCCAAGGCTGGGGGTGGGGGCGCTAGACTGTAATCCCAGTACAAGGAGTCTGAGGTAGGAGGATTGAGAGTTTGAGGTCAGCCAGGAATATATAGCAGTGAAATCCTGCTTTTGATTCTGCACTTCTGACTTACATGTAGAAGCGGCATAGGTACTGGGGTCTCTGGGCTGGTCTGTTTAAGGGAAAGAACGTGGTTGAATTGGGAATTATCCTGACCACTCTTTCACCTTCTTTCAGGTCAGGAGCTCTAATCAAATCCAGAACTCTCCCATGGGACTAGTCCAGCCACCCAGCTTACTTCTGGGATCCCCAGGCTCCACCTTCCAAGCCTGGAACTGCGGTTAGACCGAGACGCCCACCCTGCATTCCGTGTGGGATCTGAACCCCTCCTCCTGCTTGTGCAGCAGGTACCTAGCATCTCTTTAGCTCCCCCTTTAAAATATTTTATTTATGAGAGAGAGAAAGAGAGTGAGAGAGCACATATGTGTCACAGAGCACATGCAGAAGTCAGAGGACAACTTTCAGAAGTGGGTTTTCTTCTACCATGTGGGCTTCAGGGAATTGTTGTCAGGTTTGTGAGCAGGCTCCTTATCTAGTAAGCACTGTCCTGCCATTCTTTCCTCCCTCCCTCATTCTCATCCCCCTTTTTTGAGACAGGGTCACTTATAATCCAGGTTGGCTTGGAAGTCACTACGTGGTTGAAGACGATCATGAATTCCTGATCCTCCTGCCTCAGCCTTCCAAGTACTGGAGTGGGTGACGCTCCAGTTTTTCCTTTTTTTTTTTTTTTACTTTGTATTTTCATATACTAGGAGTCTTTAGAAATTGAAAGGAACTGTGTTTTTCCTGGAAAAAAGCTGTCTGTCTCTTTTTTAAACTAGGGATTTCTCAGGATCTGTTTGCTTCTTGGTAAGAAGGGACAGCATGGCTGGGGACGTGGCTCAGCATCTGATCTGAGTTTGGATCCACAGAACTCACCTGAAAGCGAGATGCAGTGGTACGAGTGTCAGCAATCGCTGTGCGCCTGCAGGAAACAGGAGGAGGAAGGGGATCTGTAGAAACTCAGGGCCACATGTCCTGGTTTAGGCAGCAGGAAAGAGATAACGGTCTCAAACACGATAGAAAGGGGAGAAACAACCACCGAAGGTTGTCCTCTGACCACACACACACACACATACACACACACACACACACCGAACACTGCAAAAGATCGTTTCTCACATACATCTTCCCACACAGGAGAAACATCTATCTGCATACATAAGCCCTGAAAGTGTCACTGGTTCTGCCAAATAAGGCAAGGGCCCCTGAGAGCCCACCCAAGAGTGTCTGACCGCCCCCCCATCCCTACCTCCATCCTTCCAGGGCTTGAGCTGTGCACATTTGTGAGGGATTCTCTACGCGCTCTACACCATGACCCAGGGAACGCTGGCGCATTCTTTACTTCACAGATAGACTTGCAAAGACTACAATAACAGATGTCAGAATTCTAACGGAGGCATTCACCCATCTGCAGGAGTGAAATCGAGGAAATCAAGGGCTTTTTTGTTAGCCTGGCATCCTCAGAAGTCAGTTTCAAATTAAAAAAGAAAAAAAAAAAAGAAAAGAAAAGGTGTCCTCCCCTACCTCTGACTTCCTTTCTTAATGTGGATAAAAGTGTCAGTGATGGGTGGGACCCAGTCTTGGTGCTGGCAGCCCTCGAAGGATTCCAAGTAAATCACAACCACACCCTTTTCTCACACCAGGAGCCAGCAGCACAACTTTTATGGGCGAATCTTCTGAACCTGAGCTAGCAGGAAAATCCAGAAAGATTGGGAGTTGATTCAGAGCATATTTTGTCCAGAGATGACTCATTCCCTTAACAAATACTTGCCTATGGCAGTATTGTTCAAATTAGGATCGAATTCACATAGCATAAAATCCGCTGCTTTAAAGCCTACAAATCAATCCAATGTCCTGAGACACCCCCCCCATGCTGAGGTGCGGTGCTGTAGCTCTCCATCACCAAGAGGAAGCCCACCCACCTCCCTCACTGCTTCCCCAAGCTCCTCCCTGTGGCCCCAACTTTCTCTGGTGCTTTCTTCTCCCAGTTCCTGGCAACCATTGCTCCACTTTTCTTTATGGATTTGCCTGTTTCGGAAACTGCCCTGAATGCGATCATGCAAGATGTGATCTTTGGCCTTTGCCTCTTTTCATTTGTCATGTTGTTTCCCAAGTTCATTCGAGTTGTGGCAGGCGTCAGAGCTGCATTCTTCCATTTCATCAGTAGCATCCTGTTATATCCACATGCCGTGTTTTTTTCAAAATATTTTGAGTGGTGTGTGTGTGTGTATCAGAGGTTACTGTAAGTTCCTGTGGAGGACCAAAGGTGATATCAGGAATTATCCTGGATAGTTTCCACCTCCTTTTTGCTTCACTCTGGGGAATGCAGGCCGCAGTCATTTCCATGTGGGACCTAGGATCTGAACTCAGGACCTTTTGCTTGCCAGGCAGAATCTTAACCCCCGAGCCATCTCTCCAGCCACACATGCTGCATTTTATTATCCCCCCCTGAGTGGATGGACATTTGGGCAGCTTCTACTTACTGTCTAGGTATTGTGGATGGTGCAGCACAGGTTTGCCTAAAGGTTCAATTCTCAGTGGTCAAGCTGATACTTCGAACTGTCGCAGCCCACAATGGAGGGTCATGCAGACAGCAGCAGGTATTGAGAAGGGCTCTCCTCCAACTGCCCCTGGCTGGTGCAGGCTCCCTAGGGTACGAGGGTGGCACCTCAACTGATGTCCTGGGGGTGGGGGGTAGGATCCCTTCCCCTCCTGTCTGGGTCTGGAGATTTCTGCCTTCCATCGCTCACGCTGTCATTGACTGACTCCTTTCTAAATTCCCCAGACCTTTTCCACAAGAATCTATGGAATTTTTCTGCTCCTTTCCCATTCCCACTGGTTCTCAGTGGAGGCATTTTGGACATTTATGGGGGCTTTTGTTCAGTTGGCCTGGTTATGAGCACAGCACTGCTGGCCTTTGCTGGGGCGAGACTGCGGCAGTCGGACCCTCCTGTTATGTGCAGGGAAGATCTCCGTGATTTGTCTGGCGGCCATATTTCCATACTGAGAGCTGTAGCGCCTGGAGCTTTGGAATCCATCTCGACTTCACATAGAAACACATTTGGTTTCTTGCCTGGCTTTAGCTGCCTGGGTTTTACCCCCAGGAATGCAGCCATCGTGGAAACAGCATGAGCACTGCAGAATTTTACAGATTCATCAGTCTGGAGAATCTCACCACCCACGGCAGCCCCGCTTGTGTTTCTGCAGCTACCAACACGGCTGGAGCTTATAAGTGGAGAGATTTCATATGTGTGATAAATCAAGTTCTTTCCCCTTCCTTACAGTTGGGCATGGGTGACAATTGTACTTTCCAGAGAGAAATTGTAAAAAGAAAAATCCCAGAAGAAAAGTGGCGGAGGAATGAGATAAAATCGGCTGATGAAATAGTGATAAGAGCGTAAAGGAATGGAGGAAGGGAGGGAGGGGGAAGGGAGACGGACGGCGTAAGAGTGCGAGAGGGATGGGGGGGTGAGGGGGGGCGTGGGGAGGGGGGGATGATCGGTGAGGTTACGGGGGGCAGTGTCCTGTAATGCATGAAGGTAAGGTGCACTCCGCGTGTTCTTCCTGGCTTGTTCCCCGTTGTTTTTATTTTCTTGCGGGTTGCTCGTTCTTCTTTCTTTCTGTTCTTCCTTCTCTTCCTTCCTTCCTTCCTTCCTTCCCTTCCTCTCCTTCCTTCCTTCTTCCTTCCTTCCTTCCTTCCTTCCTTCCCTTCCCTTCCTCCCTCCTTCCTTCCTTTCTTTACCTCCTTCCTTTCCTTCCTTTCCTTCCTTCCTTCCTTCCTTCCTTCCTTCCTTCCTTCCTTCCTTCCTTCCTTCCTTCCTTCCTTTTCTTTCCTTTTCTTTTCTTTTTTTTTCTTTCTTTTTAAAAATATTCTATTAGGCCAGCAAGATAGCTCAGCGGGTAAGGTGTCTACTCACAAACCTGGTGACCTGGATTCAATCCCTGGTAGCCCACATGGTGAAAGGAGAGAACTGACTTCTGAACATTGTCCAAGATAGGTGGTGGTTTAGATAGTCTGTTTAGTACCAACCAGTACCAACCATTCACTTATTGTCTGAATTTTGGGGAGTTGTAGCTTTCTGCATTAAACACCTTCCATCACAGAAAGATGCTTCTTGGTGAGAGCTTTGAGCTTGAAAGACATCTGCATCACGCTCCCACCCCCCGCGGACCTTTGTACTTGCCTCGACTGGCACAATGCAGCTAAGAGGAGGTGAGACCACAGTTTTGCAGATGGCCCATTATTCACACATATGTGGTCAGACACATCTGGAGATGTCTGTGAAACTTCTGGGGGTGACATTACAATTTGAATCTGTGGACCCTGAGATCCATAATGTGGGTGGATCTCAACCACTCAACTGAAGGAATAAATATAACCACAGACTGACCTCCCTGGGATAGGGGAGTCTGCCAAACAGTCTTTAGACTTCAGCTGCAAAATTAATTCTTTGAATCTCTGTCTGCAAGCCCACACCGAAGGCTTTTGGGACTTACCGGCCTCCATCACTGCATGAATCAATTCCTTAAAGTAAATCTTGCTCTCATTCCCTCTCTCCTCTTCCCCCTTCTTCCCCTCTTCCTATTCTCTGGAGAATACTAACTAGATACATCTGGGTTACCACAGGAAATCCAGCCCTACCTGGTTCTTTCTACCTTGGCAAAGATCTCCAGTGAGGGTCTCCAACCAGCAGTCCTGTCAGTCGATGGCTGCGTAAGTGTAGGAGCCATGGACACCAGTCTCCAGTCTCCACCAGCATCTGCCGTCTGAATTGGCAGAGAACAGTCATCCTTGGCGTGTTGTCCGAACAATAGAAGCAACAGATTATAAACGACCAAGGAGCGTGCCTCAAGTCTTAGTTCAGTTCCTTTTATTTTTATTTTTTTGAGACATGGTACTTTGTAGCCCAGACTGGTCTTGAGCTCACAGCAATCCTCCTGCCTCGACCTTCCAAGTACTGAGGTCATGGATGCCCCACATGCCAGGCTTTGAGCAATGCTGTCTTGCAGAGGTGCTATCAGTGAGGAGGCAGGCGGAGGAGGAGCCAAGCTGTAGCACTTGACTACATGGCTGGCTTGGCTAGATGATGTCCCTTCCCCCTTCTGCAGTGATACACCCAGTCCTTCAGGGGTCTGTTTTCTCATACCTGGAGGGAAACTGTTGGAAGGCCAACTTAGAGAGAGAAGAGGGCTGGGCATGGGCTGGCTTGGAGCTGATACACACCACAGTGTCCTGCCCTCCAGGGCAAAGCAGAAATTCAGTGAACCCACAGGCCATGCGGGAGGAGATGGAAGCCAGAGCCACAAGGATCCCCCCACAGCGTTCTCAAGTAGCCAGGATGCTGCTGATGGGCAAAGGGAGGGGAGCCGTGAATGAGAGTATCGGGGGAAAGCAGAGGCATCCATGGGGCTCAAAGCATTTGCTTCCTCCATTTCCACGGTGGGTGATGCAAATACTTTCCAACCGCCTCGTCCATGTCCCTCAGCTCTGCCCAAGCGCACAACATCCGGGAGGCCATGTTTCCATCTGCTGTGATTTCCAGCTGATTCAGTAAGCAGCTCCTTCCCTCCTTGTTTACACGCACACACAGAATTTATAGGGATATGAAATTTTTGACTGGCGTGATGTTGTGGCACATGATTCCGGCTCTTGGGAGATTGAGGCAGGAGGATTGTGAGTTCAAGATTGGCCTGGGCTCCCTCGTGAAATCCATCTCAAAAAAAAAAAAAAAGTCAAATGAGCAACAAAAAAAAGAAGCACAACAGCAAACAACCCTCGAATTGCAATTTTTAAATTGTGGTAAAATGCACGGTGGTGCATGCTCAAAAAACCCAGAGGACCGAGGCAAGAGGATCACTACAAATTCAAACCCAACCTGGGTTATGTAACAAACTCTGTCTCCAATAGGTCCTGTGAGACGGCTCACTGAGTAAAGGCTCTGGTCACAAACCTGGCTACCTGAGTTTGATCCTTGGGAGGCCACATGGTGGGAGGAGAAAACCAATTTCCAAGGCTGGTCTTCTGATCTCTGTATGTGCACCGTGGCGCCTGTGCTGTTCATGCTTATACCCCACTCCCATGTAAATAAGTAAAATGGAAAAGAACAGCAGCAAAAATAACGTAAAGTAAGGTTAAATACATTGCATAATAAGTACAATTGTATTTATTTTTGCAGGTGTAGATGTGAGCATATACACGTGTGTGTGTGTGTGTGTGTGTGTGTGTGTGTGTGTGTGTACAGAAGACGGAACTGTGTGAGCCTGTGGAGGCCCAAGGATGACTTCAAGAATCAGTCTGGATTGCTCTAACTCCTTACTGCTTTGCTTTGGGATTTCCCAGGCTCCCTTCCAGGCAACCACCATATCCACCTGGCATTTTTACAGGGAATCTGGGGATCTGAACTCGGATTCTTTTGCTTGAGAACCAAAGGTTTTAACCCCTGAGTCATTTCTCCAGTCCAATTATCTTTTTATGTGTGTGTGTGTGTGTGTGTGTGTGTGTGTGTGTGTGTGTATCAGAGAGAACTATGTGAGCCTGTGGAGGACCAAGGTGACATCTGGAATCATCCTGAATTGTTTCTACCTCCTTTTTGCTTTGCTGTGGAGTTTCCCAGGCTCCCCCTTCAAGGGCTGGAAGTGCAGGCTGCCGCCATTTCCTCCTGACGTGGGATCCAGGATCCTAACTCAGGTCCTTCTGCTTTTGAGGCAGAGGCTTAACCCCTGAGCCCTTTCTCCAGCCCGTTACCTTTTATTTTCATTAATTTTTTAGGTTATACAAAGAAAAGGGTTTCCTCATGCCATCTTCCTATGTGCGTGTGCTACTATATCTTTTTGTTTGTTTTTGTGCATGATCTTCATATAGTCCAGCTGGCTTTAAATTTGTTATGTAGTCCAAGATGACCTTCAATCCCTACCTCCATTCTGAAGTTCGAGGGGTTACAGGTATGTGTCTGGCTATGGTTAGCCTTTCCAAACAACCTGATTTCGATGTTTTGTTTAGTTTTAAGAATAGCTTTATTAGGCATACAGGATTTGACATATATAGAAAAGTAAATACAATAAAAAGAAGCATATAGGCCTAGAAGTATAATTTAATAGTGGGATGTTTTGTCTAATTGGTCAGCATGTGTGAGACACTGAATATGATTCCTAACAGAAAGAGACACAGAGACAGAGAGAGAGAGAAAGAGAAACAGAGACAGAGAAAGACAGAGAGAGGGAAAAGGAGAGGGAGAGAAAGAGGGAGAGAGACATGTTGAGATCGGAAAAGGGAAAACCATGCAAAGTCTTCAATCCTTCTGTTAGCACTAGGCAGGTGGGTCTGCTCCACCGGAAGTCATGTTTGTCTCCCTTGTCCTCCCTGAGCCATTGACACCTTTGGAGGCTGCTCCCTCCCCAGGGGCCTACATTTCCACGCTCCCCAAGCTGCCTCTCCAGACAGAACGCACAGCCCTCACCGCACAGGAACCTGACCTGGGCCGAACCACTTTCCTCCTGGATTCATGGGCTTCGGCCCTTAGACGTTTCTAGGGCAACCTTCTCGGTTTCCAGATGAGGAAAGTAAGACCCGTAAGAGGTGGCATGTCCAGCAGAGAGCCACGGGGTGTGTAAATAGTGCCCTGAAATTCAAGCCCAGGAGTCAGCATTCAGTGCTCCCTGGGTCCCGTCTTGGCTGTGTAGACTTTGGGACACGAGCTGGCTGTGTGACATCATCTTGTGTCTTCCTCCTTTGAGAGTGTTTTAATAATGCAGCAACTGCCATGCGGAACAAGGGGGACGTCAGCCGCAGCAGTGGGAGGCACCACAAAGCTCCACGCTCAGCCCAAGTTGTGTTGTTTATTTCAGGAAACTTTCCATGACCCGCTTCCTGGTTTTCCTTGGTGATTTTTTCACAAACTTTTCCTAAGCATTCCTTTCCAAAGAGTCCATCAGTTCCAGCATAACCCGGCTTGGGCAAGGATGTGAGTATAGTCTCCTACCTGTGAAGAAGCCCCCATCAGCCAAGCAGTCACCCAGCTCCCGGTCACAGCAGGCGGGGGACCTGCTGCAGCTGGTTTTCTATCTGGACGACAACAGGAACATAGCTGCTTGGCTGTAATTGTGTTGGTTGATTTTTCCCCTTCCTTTCCTAAGCCAAGCCCATCAAGGGCGTTGCTGCTTTCCCCCACCCCCCAGAGTTACTTACTTAGGGGCTGGTGGCTTGCAGGACTTCCTTAATGTCTTCCTACACGAGTCTGGTGCAGACTGACGGGTCTTCCCTAGAAGCAGCATGGCAGGCCGTAGCACTGAACTTTTTGTTTGCTTTAAGCAGAAGACTAGATTTTTAATTGTATATCATTGCACTGAGTTTTTAACCTTAGCATTTTTTTTTCTGGCCCTTTCTCTTTTTTTAATTTTATTTTTCTCTTTCTCTCCTCTTAATCCCCATTCCCATCCTTGCCCCTCTTTTCCCCCTGACAACCCTTCATCTCCCCTTTCACACTCCCGCCTATTTTCAAGTCTTTTTACTTGTGCGGTTCACTGCGCTTCATCTAGTTTGTCTTTGATGTTATATACATAACATGATTCATACTCCAGCAAGTATCATAGATCAGTGGGTATTGAGGACAGCATCTTCTTTTTCTTCCTATATTAGTATTAGTTCTCGTAAATCTCTCAGAGGGGTGTGGGGCTTCTGGAGATCTTTCCCCTTTCCTGGTGGGATATAGATAGGACGGTTCCCATGCAGTTCTTGCCATATTCAGGAGATAGCATCTGGCCCGCCATTGTCCCACTTCAAGCTCTTGCAGTCTTAATGCCCCCTCTTCTGAGATCTTCCCTAAGCCTTGGGGTGGTGGTGGGGGTGGTTTAGATGTCCTTATTAGGGCCAAGTAATCCGAAGTCACTTATTTTCTGCAATTTGACCAGCTGTGTTTTTCTGTAGTAAAGCCCTTATGTTACAGAAGGAGGCTTAGAAGTTGAGTTCTGAGTATCATCCAATCTACAGGTATAATTAATAACAAGTGTTTAAAAGGCAGTTTGGTGTAGTATCTTCATAACTAATCTTTCATAACCTGCTTTTATCCTGGGATCTGGGTCTTCCCCCTTTCATAGATTCATATATATATGTGCGTGTGTGTATATATATATGTGTGTGTGTGTATATACACACACACACACATACACATATATTTAGTGTTTGTGTGTGTATGTGTATTTCAGAAGGCACTGTGTGTTCCTGTGGAGGACTAAGGGTGACTTCTGGAATCATCCTGGATTGCTTCTACCTCCTTGCTTCACTCTGGAATTTTCCAGGCTCTGCCCACCAGGACCAGAAGTGTGGTGGTCATCAGTTCCAGCTGGTGTTTTTATGTGGAATTCAGGATCTGAACTCAGGATCTTCTGCTTGCGAGATAGAATCTTACCTCCTGACTTATCTCTCCAGCCCATAGCTGATTTTTAAAATTTTTTTTAAAAAATATTTATTTAAAAAATTGAAGTACATGTGGCAGTACACACCTGTAATCTCAGCTCTTTAGGAGGTGGATGGGAGAAAATCCAAGGTTCAAAGTCATCCTTGACTATGTAGTGAATTCAAAGCCTGCTTGGGCTGCATGAGACCCTGTCTTAACAAAAACAAAACAAAACAAAAAGTGAGTGAGGGAGATAGCTCTGTGAATAAATAATGGAAAGTATGAGGGCTGAGTTTGTGTCTCCAGAGCCCATGTACGAGCTATACCATGAACAAGCTATACATAGGAGTGCATGCATCTTTAATCCCAGCACTTGTACAGGGAGAGGCAGAGAGGGTAAAATCCCTGGAAGTGTGTGGACTAGCTGACCTGCCCTTAAGTGGCAGCTAACTACAAAGAGACTCAGCCTCAAGCCAGGTGGAAGTCAAGACAACACCTGAGGTTCTGCACTCTGCAAACACACAGTGGATATCTGTACGCATACATGTAAACATGTACACATACAAATACACATATGCATGCATGACACCACGGCTATGTTGAATCCCACTTACCTAGAATGTGGGATTCTGTAGGAGACGATCCATTTCCTTCATGACATGTATATAATTAGAAGAAAGCAAGGGCTAGACAAGGTTGTGCATGTCTGGGAGGCTCAGGGCAGAAGGATTCTGAGCTCAAGGTTATCCTGGGCTTTATATTGAGACCCTATTTCACAAAGTCAAGGGCTGGGGATAATATAGTTCAGCAATATTGCACTTACTTAGCATGAACAATCCTCAACATTAAAAAAAAGCAAGCAAATGGGTAAGGGAGAAATAATGGATTAAGAGGTCCTGGAGACAGGGTGCTAGGGAGCTGGCTCAGTCAGTAAAGAGCTTGCTGTGCAAACCTAAGGACCTGGGTTCAACTCCCAGCACTCACATGAAAAGCTAAGTGCTGGTGGTGTGCACTTGCAATCCCAGTCAAGGGAGGTGGAGACAGGAAGATCCCGGGTTCACCGGCCAGTCAGCCAAATCAAATCACTAAGTTCCAGTTCCCAGTAGAGAGCTTGGCTCAAAAATAAAAGGCGCTTCATTCCTGAGGAGCAACACCCAAGGCTGAACCTCTGACTTCAACATGTATACACATGCACGCACACATACATGTGAGCTTGCACATACATGAACATACAGAGAAATACTGAAGATGTTAGCCAAGTATAATATATGAACTTCATTTAGATCATTGATTTGAAAACAAATCAACAATAAAAAGGCATTTTTCCTAGTACATCAGGATTGTAAACACAGATTTGATATTAGACACGATTACATAATACTTAGTTAAGCATTACAGTTGTATGAGCGTGGCATGAGCTGTTAGTGAGTGATCCTGAAGTGCTTCTAGGGGAAATGATTTCTACTGTTTGCTTGAAATTCTCTCTCCTTGGGCCAGAGAGATGGCTTAGGGGTTAAGACCCTGCCTCAAAAGAAGAAGGATCTAAGTTCAAATTCCAGATCCCATGTTAAAAAAAATCCTTCTTAAAAATTCTCTCTCTGTGTATGTATGTATGTATGTATGTATGTGTACAAGAGCGTACTTGAGTGTGTGTGTGCCTGTTGGGGCCAAGGGTGACATCAGAATCATCCTGGACTGCTCTCCCTCCTTATCGCTTTGCTCTGGGTTCCCCAGGTCTACCTTCTAGGCCTGGCATTGCAGGCCACAGTCATTTCTGCCTGGCGTTTTGACGTGGGGCTGGGGACTGACTCATGTTCTTTTTTGCTTGTCACCTAAGATAATTAATGCTGGCTGCTGTTGAAGATTACCACCGACCATCAGTGGCTCAGTTATTACTCACGCCCCCAACACAAAGTGGGCGTTCCTGGCCAGGTAAACAGCCTTGAACCATCTCCCCTTCTAATGAGGAATTGACAAGGTTTTTTCTGCAAAGGGACAAATATTGCACATGGTAGGTCTTTGAGGGACACAACTCTTCCACCTTGTGGTTGTGGTACAAATGCAAACACAGAGTGAATTTTCCCTATGATTTCTCTCCTGTCACTTATTTTTGTCTTTTTTCTTTTCTCTTAGACCTCTTTCAGACAGGCAGACAGACGCGCGCACACACACACACACACACACACACACACACACACACACACACACTTTCACTTCAAGCTATCGTTTAATCGGTCAACCCCCTAGACCACTGAAGAGCACACAAAACTTCCGTGGCCCGTCCTTCTGGTGGGTCTCATGCTCTATCCCAGGAGACACAAAAGCTCATTTCCTTTCCTACTTTTACACCCTGGAAAAATGCTTTTCCTAAAATGGAATTGCAGTGCTCCGGGATGGAGCTCGCCACCCTCAGGGACGCAATGTTGTTTTCTTACTTCTCGGCAGGAAGTAGGCATGTCCCAGGGAGGATGAGAAGCTGCCCAGACGGCGCTGTGAAGGGCTGGGAACTTTGGAAGCTGGAATCCAGTCAGAACATCTGGGAGTTCGAAGGAAAACACACACACACACACACACACACACACACACACACACACACACACACACACACAAGCCAAGCTGTTCATCTGGAGCCATAAATTCTCTTAAAAGCAGATTCTGTAATTAAGAAACGGAGGCGGTGATGCATGTGGTCATCAGGAAAGAATCACAGGCATCTTGCTTGAAATTGCCCCGAGTGGTCGCCCTGTGTCATTTCAGATCCTGGGCGGCAGATCTGCTAACACTAAAGTATCCATGGATCCTTCTTCCCCGAGCTGCGGAAGCTTGCCCCACCTACCACCCCCTGCAGGTACTGGACACTCCTCCGTGGGCAGCAGGCTTATGTGTCTGCATAGATCGGTGACACTCCTGTCACTTTTCCAAGCCACCCCCTCCTCTCCCACCTCATTCAGATTCAGTTTTCATAAAGGGAGAGGCCTTTCCTGACCAAGCCAAATCCTGGTACCCTCAGCTTCTCATGAGTTTTCCAGCATATTCTGACGTGACCCTCCGTGAGCACAGTAGTGCTTATGGTCCTGTGTGTCACCTAAGATAATTAATGCTGGCTGCCGTTAAAAATTAACCACTGATGGTCAGTAGTTCAGCTCATTAAGAATTGTTACTCATGCCCCCAACACAGAGTGGGCATTCCTGGCAGGTAAACATACCACATGCCCAACAGGACCTCTGAAGGGGCTTGTCTACTTTGTGGCTCTACCTTTTTCTAGATGCTTAGAGTCACACACACACCTCTCTTGTAAACAGTGACCTATGTAGACTGGTGAGATAGCTTAGCAGGTAAGGCGCTTGCTCACAAACCTGGTGACCCAAGTTCAATCCCCAGAAGCTATATGGTGAAGGAGAGAACTGACTTCTGAGAGTCGTTCTCTGATCTTCTCCACACCTCTCTCTCTCTCTCTCTTCCCCCTTTCTTTCTCAAATAAATAGACAAAATACTAAAAAAATCACATTCCTGAGATTCTTTCATTTTACTCCATTATCTAATATTTCTTTGTCTGGTGTAAAACAATCTACTGTGACTATACCATGATTATTTATTTTTTTTAATTTTTTTATTATTATTATTTATTCAATTGTGTGTGTACGCGTGTGTGCGTGTGTGTGTGTCTGTAGAATTCAGGAACCACCATGGACCGCCTCCACCTCCTCCTTGTTTGCTCTGCCCCGGGATTCACAGGCTCCGCCCTACCAGGACCAGAAACGCAGGCTGCCCCCGCTTCCGCCTGGCGTCTATACGTGGGGTCTAGGATCCGAACTCAGGACCTTCTGCCTGCAAGGCAGAGGCTTAACCCCTGAGCCACCTCTCCAGCCCCTTATTCTTTTTTTTTTTTTCTTAATGAGTGTTGTGTTGTTTTCAGCTAAGGGGTTATTATCAGGAAAGCGATTGTGAGCCTGTCTTTTGGTACCTGTATGTGTACAGTTCTGTGATGTATGCACATTCCAAGTGCTGGGATTACAGGTGTGCATGACCACGCCTACCTCAAAACTATTCTATGTGAACTGTAATGGTGGACATGTGAATTACAACTTTGTCATAAGCCATAGGATGTGCCACACCAAGAGTGAACTGCATGGACTTCGGGTGGTAACGTGGATGGCTGATCGCTAGTGGCAACACATGTGCCAGTCTGCTGGGAAGTATGGGCAGTGGGAGTCTGTGCATGTAGGTCAGGAGCATGTGACAGCTCTGGACTTTCTGCCAATTTTTTTTTTTATTTCCGCTCATACAAACTTAACAGGTACACCGGTCCCCTCCCTCCCTCCTCCCCCCAACCCCCTGCTCCCCCCTCCCCACCACCCCCTGTTCCCCCCTCCCTTCCCCCCTCCCTCCCCATCCCCCAGTGCCTCCCCCCCCAGTAGCTCTCCCCCAATCCCTGGACTTTCTGCCAATTTTACTGTCAATCTAAAACTGGTGTTTTAAAAATTTTTGAGGCAATGGGAATGGGAATTAAGGGAAGAGAAAAAAGAAAGATAAATTTTTATTTTATTGTTTGCATGTGTGTCTGTGTGAGTGTTTCTGTGTGTGTGTGTGTAACAGAGGGCACTGTGTGTGCCCCTTCAGGCCCAAGGGTGACTTTGGTAATCACCCTGGATTGTGTTACCTCCTCTTTGCTTTGCTCCCCAGGCTCCGCCTTCCATGGCTAGAAGTATAGACCCAAACCATTTCTGCCTAGTGCTTTTTTTTTCCTATAGGGATCCAGGATTCTATCTCAGGACCTTCTGCTTTTGAGGCAGAAGCTTAACCCCTGACCCATCTCTACAGCCTGAAAAACAAAATAAAATAAAAAAAGAAAGAAAATCTACAGCCAGTTTTGGTCACTAGAAGCTCTAGAGCTGGACTTCTTAAACCTTCTCCACTTGTGACTCCTTTCACCTGAGAAATATCCATGTGACAACAGGCATAAAGATTAGAAAGTAGATACACAAATTACTGATAATAAATCACAAAGAAAATTGTTTTAGAACAATTATTTGGCATACTTACAATAACTTTATCATTTATTAAAATGAACTCAGATTCACATACTAATGAGATTAATATGCTTATTATTTTACATAAAGAATTGAACTTTGGCAAAAAATAAATCTTTTAAAAAATAATTTAAACTCTGTCCTTTTGGATGATCATATAAACCCAGATCATCACAAATACATATATTAGCCACCACCTTGCAGTTACATGCTAGAATTGTGCTCAGGGTTGACATAAAACAACCTAGATTATGATTCTATGATTATTAGAATAGCTTTGAAGTCCAACATACAGCACACCTTCCTCAAGAACTAGCAACCATACTCCCTACCCCAATCCACTCCTTGTTTTTTTAAAAATATAACTACCTTCGATGGTTAATATTGTCAAGCTGATGTTTATCAAGGAGACAGGCCTTGCCACCCCTGGGAGAGATTCTCTAGATTAAGAGTAATCTCTGGGCGTGCCCGTGAAGTACTGTCTTGATGACAATGTGGGAAGACCCAGTCCATTGTGGGTGGGACTATGCCATGAGCGTGGGGGGGGCTGGATGATATACAATTGAGACAACTAGCCGCACACTAGCAAACAAGCATGTTCACATTCAGCAAGGGGGGGGCGGTCTGCTCTTGACTGTGCTGCAAAGCGAACAGCTCCCTCGGGCTCCCAAACAACTCCCTCGGGCTCCCGCTACTGTGTTTTCCTGCTATGATAAGATGTAACCCAGAATCACAAACTGAAGAAACTCTTTCCCCTTAAAGTGTATTTCTTGTGAAGTATTTTGTCACAACAATGAAATAAGTAACTAAAGCACCACCCGAAGCTGAAGTCACACATAGCCTCTTGTAACCTGCCAAAGCAGCTGTTTTATCTTTTGAATGGCATGGGTTACATTTGTTGATCTTGCAATGTTGCAATCTCGTGTTTTTAGTTGTTGCTACCAAACACCAATGACTGACTTTCCTTGTAGGACAAGAGCAGCCAGCCCATAATTTAGTCACTGAACTCAGATGCTGGTGTTGAATTTGAGGGTGATCTTCATTCGTCTGTCAACAATGCCCATTCGTGAGAACACTGGATATAGCCAGCTAGCTGCTTCTATAAGGATAAGATCATTCTTGTTTCCTGTTTTACACATAACATGATCTTATTGGAATATATATGTATCTGTAGTATTTGGTTCAATGGATTCCTAAATTGGGATATCACAAAATTCATTGTTTCCTCATCAAAACAAACCAACCAAAGCCATATGTATTTCATATGTTTTGTGTAGAGAAACTTGAGTGTGAAGGTGCTTTCATCCAGAGCATTTAGTGGTCCCAACCAAAGTCAGAGGTTCGAGTGCACTCTTACAAAGATCTGGATCTTGAAAGAAGCCTTGAGTTTCCTGATAGAGCAGCACTATATTAGTTTTCCTTTCCTTTTTCTTTTTTTTTTTTTAAAGAACAAACAAACAAAACAGGATCTTATGGGCTGGAGAGATGGCTCAGGGGTTAAGCCTCTGCCTTGCAAACAGGGAGAAATGGCAGCAGCCTGCACTTCTGGCCCTAGAATGTGGAGCCTGGGAAACCCTAAAGTAAAAATCAAAAGGCGGTAGAGTGATCCAAGATGCCCATAGTTGCCCTTGGGCATCCACAGGCACACACACACACACACACACACACACACACACACACACACACACACAAATAAATGAATAAATAAAAAGAGAGAGAAAGACCTGAAACCATGCCTCACACAGCCCAGAATGGTCTTGAATTCTTGATCCTCCTGCTTCGCCTTCCAAAGTGCTAGAATTATAGACCTGCACCTTCACCTTGGGTTTAAAAGCCACTTTTATTCTGAGGCATCTATTCATGTTCCCCATCCCAAGTCCAGTCAGAGGTGGAACAGGGGAGGGAGGTTACTTCTGGGATCTTCACAACATCTCTGTCTCTCAGCAGATGTTTGGCTGAGCTTGCTAATAGAAGCTCTTCCTTCCTAGGCCTCCCCACCCCACCCAGCATCCGTGCTTTTCCCTTAGATGGCCTTTCTACTCTGTTTGACTTGCTTTGTTTCACTCTATTTCTTCCCTTGCATGCTGCTGAATCACAGCTGAGCTTTAATCCATGGCTTAAATTGAATTCTAAGGCCAGAAATGGAAATGCTGAAGGCAAAGTGCCTCCAAGGTTCAAGAAAGAAAAAAAAAGTTCTTGTAGACTTTTCCTTCTCCACTGCACCAGTTGTGGTTCTTCTAGGTACATTCTGGTTAGAACTTTAGAACTCTTAGTGTGGTCGTGTGTGTGTGTGTCTTATATAGGCCATGCCGACTTCACACTTGTGACCATTTTGCCTTGGCCTCTAGAGTTGTGTTCCCAGCTGTGTGACACCATGCCTGGCTGCCATTTAGGACAATATAGCTCAGTTCCGGGCTGGTGACATAGTTCACACAGGCATGCAAATGGAAACAAAGTTAAGTTCTGGCTGAATATGCCTACATTCTGGTCAGTAAGTAATTTCTCTCTGGGGCCAGTGGGAAAGGCAGCCAGAGATCCCGTGGGCCCTGGCTCTGGTACTTGAGGGTAGGTTGGTTTTGGAGGGCAGGGAATGCTGACATTATCAAGAGAGCCAGCAGGTGGCAGTGTTGCCTACATGGGCAGACCCCCACCTAGGTCTGCCGGAGCCCAAGAGATGCAAAGACAAATTTGTGGGAGCAGAAAGACCTGAGCACTTCCCTGTATCTTTCTTCTTATTCCTTGCAGTTCTGGGGTTCAAGTCCATGGATGATATAAGAGCTTCACCTCATCCTTCATTAAAAATAAAGTTTGCCTATTTATATTTTGTTTTTGAGACTTTTGAGTAAAAACCATCAGGACAGACTTCAGAGAAAAAGGCAGAAACGGAAGTTGATACCTCGCTCCCTGCCTGCCACCAGCTGCCCTTGGCTGCCCAACCAACATGTGCTCCCCACAGATCTGTCCACCACAAACAGCCTTACAGGGTGGGTTCCAATTCCACCTCCACCCCCATCCATTCCTGCCTGTTTGCTGCTCCCCTTGAAGGCTGTGAATGTCTGGTGAGCTGCTCTACCCTCAGGCCTTTAAGGTCAGCTGTGGTCCCCCCAAAAGACCAATCACCTGTCTTCCAGGGACACTGGGAGGGAGCGGTCTGCGCTAATTAGAGACAGGCATCAACTTGATAATTGAAGGCCAACTCTGGGCAGGTGTGAAGAATTGGTAGCGGCAGCAAGCCCTGGGCGAGCGTGCGGGGATCGGCTGGTGCGGGAAGATGGTCTTCACCTACCCATAGTGGGTGGGGCTGTTTGCTGGCAGGTGGATAAAATGGCAGAGCTGGTGCAGTAGTTGGGCATATTTCAACGTGTTCAGACAGACCTGCAGTCTGGCAAGTAAGGGTACCCCTCTTCCAGCAATTCCTATGGATATAGTCGGTTCCCTCGACTCCTGGTATTAAGATGAACTCTTCTGCCAAGCTGCATTACGAACTCTCATGGAGAATCGTGAGCAAGCATAAAACTCTTTGCTCCTCTAAGCTGTTTGGTCTTGAAATTATGGGCAACACGCAGAGTGGCTGCAGCACTGTCTGAGGATGATGATGGCCCTGGCTCCCACTGAGTAACTGAAGGAGGCACCTGTGTGCATGAGAGAGAAATTTCAGGCCCAATGCCAGATCTATGGCTGAGGTCCGAGGGCAGCTGCTGCAAGGCCAACTGTAAGGAGCAGTGAGAAGTGCTACACTCCACACACAGCCCTCACGGCAATGCTTGCTTCTGCCCTGCCCACACAGCTGGAAGTCCAGGGTGGGCCATACACGCCTTTTGACTTTGAAGATGATCAGCTTTAAAGAGCTTTTTGCTGTAAATGTAAATGGCATTGAAATTTCATATAAGGGGCTGGAGAGATGCTTCGAGGGTTAAAGCCTTTCTGCCTTGAAAACGAAAGGACTTGAGGTCAGATCCTCAGATCCCGTTTAAAAATGCCTGGCAAAAATGGCAGCAGCCTTGGAAGGTGGAGCCTGGGAAACCCAGAACAAAGCAATAATGAGGCAGAGTAATCCAGGATGATTCCTGACGTCACCCTTGGGACTCCACAGACATACACAATGTCCTGTTCTACACACATACACATCCCCCCTGCAAAAGAAATTTCATATAAGCACGATGGAAGTGAGGTGATTAAGGAAATGGGACACTGCAGGCCAGCAAGATAGCTCAGCAGGTAAGGGGCCGGCTGGCAAACCTGATATCTGAGTAGATTCCCGGAGGTCTACATGGTGGAAACACAGAACTGACTCGGACTTCCAACCACGCATCATTGTACGTCTTCTGTTTTTCTCTCAAATAAGTAAATAAATGTTAAGA
This sequence comes from Typhlomys cinereus, assembly GCA_023101885.1. Lineage (NCBI taxonomy): Eukaryota > Metazoa > Chordata > Mammalia > Rodentia > Platacanthomyidae > Typhlomys > Typhlomys cinereus. The sequence goes on along the minus strand of JALPQD010000017.1, from coordinate 10,759,578 downwards.
AAAAAATTGGGCACCATGATAATGTATGCATAGACATGGTAAAGAACTGTCTTGACAACTGAAATGTTTTATTGGCAAAAATCACCCTCATTAAAATAATAATTGGGTTTGGTTTGCTTTGGTGAAACAGGGTCTTTCTGAGCAACCCAGGCTGGTCTCTAGCCATCAGCCTCACCTAAGAGTGTACTAACTTCAAATCAAAATGATGAACAGTTCTAGAAACTTCACTTCTGAAAAAAAATCCCCTTCAAGTTTCTCCAGCAGGTTTTGATCTAAGAGGCAGGCATCAGACAGAGAGAAGATGATAGAGAGAAATTTAGGTTTAATACATCTTGCCTTTCTGTGTTGTTGCAAACTTTAATCAGGACTGTTAGATGCCTACTGTGTGTTAAGGGACATAAAGGACTCTGTATACACTATATTCTTATCTCAGATCAGTTTCATCAATGGGGAAACAAGGTTTAATGTAGTCAACGTGCCCAAAGTCACCAAATTTATAAACAGTAAGCAGGAGTCAAGAACATCTTGCTCCTGGCTACTGCAATTACTGCCGGAATAAACCAACATGACAGACCTTGGGCAACTGAGCAGCTAGTGGGGATCTCCAAAAGTCCCCTAATTTTTGTCCAGGATCTGTATGGAAATGACAAGGACAGAATCCACACTTGATTTCCTGGGTTCTTTACTATCCCATAAGAGAAAGTCTATACATACAAGGATGCCACAGTTTTGTCACTACAATCAGGACCGGTGTTCTAACATGGAATTTCAGTGGACTGATAATGTGATCACTATTCAAAGGGGGACCTGTGGGCTGGCAAGAGGGCTCAGAAGGTAAAGGCACAACCCTGACAACCTGAATTCAGTCCCCAGAACCCACATAAAGATGAAAGGAGAACCAACCTAACAAAGTTAGCCTGACTACCACACCTGCACCATGAAGTGTGCACCACACACGTGCATCGCCCATACAATGGTAAATAATATTTAAAGAGGATTTTTTTTTAAAGAAGGGTCTCTGTTCAGGCAGGGGTCCCGAGGTCATCACAGCTAAGCCTTGGCTAGGATCGTAAGTTCTTTTTAGTCCCACCTGGAAAAACTCAGCACTCAGCCTTGTTCTGCAAGCAGGTTGAGTGCTCACAGGCACCCCAGCTGTCCTGCAACTCCAAGCAGGGTAAGGTTGACAAGCACCAACGGGCCAGTGTTGTGATGATGACAGAGGGTATGTGGCATCATAGAAAGGCAGCATGTTCCACTGTGGCACCTAAGCCGTGAGGACTAGCATTTGGTTTCTGTGGAGTGGGAGAGGACACTTCTGAGACATTCGATGGGTGTATTTTTCTTTCCTTTTATGTCACAATGCTCTTTGCCACTCCATCCACTTAGTCAACCCGCTTCAATGCTTCAGGGTAAGGGCGATACCTTTGAGAACCCCTAGGTCTTTGCTCTTCTTCACTGCCAAATTCCTTTTCAAAAAATCCTCTGTAAGATAATAGCAGTGAGCGGGGCTGGAGAGGTGACTCAGGGGTTAAGCCTCTGTCTTGCAGGAGGAAGGTCCTGAGTTCGGATCCGAGACCCCACATATAGACGCCAGGCAGAAGCGGGGCGGCCTGCATTTCTGGTCCTGGTAGGGCAGAGCCTTGTGAATCCCCAAGCAGAATAAACAAGGAGGTGGTGGAGGCGGTCTGTGGTGGTTCCCGAATTTGCTTGTGGTTACACACACACACAATTGAATAAATAATAATAATAAAAAAAGATAATAGCAGTGAACCAACATGCCCCCCTAGAATATGGAAGAACTCAAGAGAGATAATAATTACAGTGGAGAGGCTAGAGAGGTGGTTCAGGGGTTAAGCCTCTGCCTTGCAGGCAAAAGTGGGGGTGGCCTGCGTTTCTGGTCCTGGTAGAGCGGAGCCTGTGAATCCCAGGGCAAAGTAAACAAGGAGAACGTGGAGACGGTCCATAGTGGTTCCCGAATTCGCCCGTGGCTCTACACACATACATGCACACACATACATATACACATATACACACAACTGAATAAAAAAAAAAAAGAATTACAGTGGAAACCTTGGGGACTGAAGCTGGATGAGTGGAGGGAAATGCCCCTATCAGTGGTGTGGTCCAAGGAGAGGCAACCTGCTGTGCCACAGAGGCCTGAACTCCCACAGGAGTAGATGGGCCAGAGGCAACCCTGGGATCCATAGAAGCAGACAGGCAGGAGGGTGGGACTGATGGAGGGATGGAGGGAGAGACAATGGAGGGAAGCGGGGATAAATACTCATAATATGCTGGGAAAAGTAGAAAAATTAAAAAAAAAAGAGTAGATAGGCCAGATGGAGCCCTGGTCCATAAAGACAGACAGCCAGGAAGGTGGGAGGGAGTGGGATGGATTAAAGAAGGGAAGAGAAGGGGAATGGAGGGAAGCGGGGATGAGTACTCAATATGCTTGTAAAGCTAGAAAAACAAAGTAACTTAAATTAAAAAAAAGATAATAGCAGTGAAAAGTGGTTCCCAAAATAAGGTCTAAGAAAACACAAAGGTGCAAAAAGGAAACAGTACTTCTCTTTTCATTTTTCTCTCATCCTTTCAAATGTCTATTATGAATACATATATCATGAAACATGTATTCTGCTAGTGTAATAATGAATGGACATTGTTTTAAGACTATCATGTATGCATACATCATTGTTACAGACACATGTAATGTGTGACCTTACTTGGGTACATATACAATTGACCCTGCATATCTGTGAAAGGTCAACTATACAACAACTATTCACATTAACATTGAGCTTGCATGATATATTATATATAATCTAGAGATGATTCAACAGTCCGTAGGGTGATGTGTGTAGGTGATGTGCCAACAATATGCTGTCATCATACTCATGGGCTTGGAGAATTCATGGATTTTAATATCTCTAAGCCCAACTGTTCCAGTTAATCTTCTGTTGCTGATCTCAACACACGACCAAACAGTCTAAGGGAACAAGAGGTTTATTCTTGGCTTACAGTTTCTGAGTACAGTTCGCCAGCAATGACAAGTGAGTTCACACCATCATCAGGAGCCGAGAGAACTGGCCACACCATAGCCCAGAAAAAGCCAAGGAATAGCCATTCTTCTCACTTGCCCGTCTGCTGATCACAGACCCCTCTCTCTCCATCTTTATCGGAATAGCCCTGTCCACTATGGACTGGTTCTTCCACATCAATTAGATAATCTCCCACAAGCTTACTCAACACTTACCTTAGCTAGATCATCCTTCACGAACGTGCCTAAAGACTTGGTTCTCAAAGGTCAAGTTGTATCTAGCTATTCACCAATCCATGAGCACATAGTACGTATTTACATATACATATAATATTTATCAAACACACACATATATATGTGCATATGCATGTACATGATATGTTTTTAAAACCTCATTTTATATAATTTCAGGACTTCCTTATATATTGTACATAGGTGCTGTCCTCTAGTATATTGAATTGTCGTTGTTATGACATGTGATGTTATTCATGATTGAAAGACTGGGGTCACTGATCCTGATAGGAATATTTCATTTCAGGCTGTTCACTTAATAAGACACTTCCTCTGCCCAAACACTCTTCATTAACAAAAATGTAGCTTAAGGCGGGACCAGGCAGTGGCACGTTCCTGAAGTCCTGACTGTTGGGCAGGAAGATTGCTTGAGTTCAAGAGCTGGGCTAGAACTTGGGTCACTAGGTTTGCATGCAAGTGCTCTTACCCACTGAGCCACTGTGATGGCCCTGAAATATCTATTTGTTAAGGTATATTATTTGAAGATGAAGAGGAAGCCACAGAAGCAATAATACTAGAACAATAATAAAATAATAGCCACAAAATTAAATGTTGCTGCTGACTCTCGCTCCTGGACTATTCTGTGTATGAGCTCACACGTGTGCACTCATAGGAGCTCACACGTGCCACGGATTCTCTTCTTCCACGTGGGTTCTGGGGATTGAACGCAGGTTATCAGGTTTAGCAGCAAGCACCTTCAAACCCTGAGCCATTTGCCAAACTTTAACTTAAGAAATAAAATAGCTATGCTGCACCCCATGAACTCGATCGCTAATCCCTCTGTCCCTAGAACACTTAGTCGATTTCATCCTGTTCTTTTCTCTGAAGTTGAGTTTACATGCTTTGCTATGGGGACATGGGAAACAGTTAATATTTATAGTTCCCATGTCCCTGCAAATTTCTACAGCTCCTTTGAGTCTGTTGTTTGTGTCTCTTGATTTATAAGATGCTGGCGAATCACTCCAAATAAGCTTTCTTTGCTTGTAGAAATACGTAAAAAAATAGCAAGGGATGATTCAGAGTTGGAAGTGAGCGCTTTCATCTCTGCAGTGTAGGGCTGAGCCTCCAGAGCCTCACATTGCAGCTGGGCTCAGCAAAGCTTGGGTGGGCCTCACAGCACCCCTGGCTTCCCGGCCAGCCCACAGCCGCCCCATAGCCTTACAGCCTCCCACAGCCCCCTCTCCCCCCCACCCCCCGCCAAGAACTTCAGCTATCCTGGAGACATCCAGATATCCTGCTGGAACTGTTCTTAAAGACCTGCAGCCTAACAAGCTTCTCTTTCTTGATTTAACAAGTTGAAAGAGAGCGTCTTGTGGTTTCCAAAGTTAAGCAGGAGGATCAGGAACCGGAAGTGTCTGGCCCTCCTTACTTCTTCGTAACAGAAGTTGTCTTCATCCCCTTCTACCTAAATAACCCATCCTCAGTTTAAAGTTAATTCAGGTTAGGGATGTAGCTCATTTGTATAAGAACTTGCATGGCATTAATGAGGCCTTAGCTGGGTTCATTCCCCAGCACCTCAAAAACCTGGTGCACTTGGGAGATACAGGAAGAAGGATCAGAAGTTCAAGGTTATTTTTTCAAGTTAGCCTGGGCTACATGAAACCCTGTCGAAGGGAAGGAAGGAAGGAAGGAAGAAGGAAGGAAGGAAGGAAGGAAGGAAGGAAGGGAGGGAGGCTGGGAGGGAGGCAGGGAGGGAGGCAGGGAGGGAGGAAAGATTGGGGAAATAGCTCTGTTGGTAGAATGCTTATCTACCCCCAAAACCACATAAATGGGGAATGGTGGCTCAAACCTATAATCCCAGCACTCTGGGAAATTAAAAGAAAACAATTGAAGGCCATTCTTGACCATTAGTGAGTTTGAAGACAGCCTGGGCTATACAAGACCTGATCTCAAAAAGACCCAGGATAGCAAAAACAATCCTGAGTAACAAAAACACGGCTGGAGGTATCACCATACCAAACCTTAGTCTATACTACAAATCCATAATTGTAAAAACAGCCTGGTATTGGCTCCAAAATAGACCCACAGATCAATGGATAAGGGTTGAAGACCCAGATATAAGCCCACACAACCACAGCCATTTGGTCTTTGACAAAGGGGCCCAAAAAATCCAAAGGAAAAAGAACAGTATCTTCAACAAATGGTGCTGGCAAAACTGGATCTCCACATGCAGAAGATTAAAACTGGACCCATACTTGTCACCATGTACAAGAATTAACTCCAAATGGATCAAGGACCTCGATATAAGGCCAGAGACTATTAAAACCATAGTTGAAAGGGTAGGGAACTCCCTCGAGCTGATTGGGCTAGGCCAACAGTTTTCCTAAACGGACATCCAATAGCACAGTCACTACAACCAACTCTCAACAGATGGGATCTTGTGAAATTAAAGAGCTTCTGTTCAGATAAAGAGATTGTAACTCGAGCACACAGGCAACCCACAGAATGAGAGAAAATCTTCACTAACCACATATCTGATAGAGCTCTATTATCCAGAGTGCACAAAGAACTTAGAAAACTAAATACCAAGCAAACAAATGGGCCAATTAAAAAATGGGCCTTGGAACTTAAAAGAAACTTTACCAAGAACGAAATTAAAATGTCTAACAAATATCTTAAAAAATGCTCCACATCCTTAGCCATCAGGGAAATACAAATCAAAACCTCTCTGAGATATCATCTCACCCTGGTCAGGATGGCAAAAATTCACAATACGAATAACACCAAATGCTGGAGAGGATGTGGAGAGAGGGGAACTCTCTTACATTGCTGGTGGGAGTGCAGGCTCATACAACCACTCTGGTGAGCCGTCTGGCGATTCTTAAAGAAGTTAAAGATTGAAATGCCATATGACCCTGCTATTCCACTTTTGGGAATAATCCCTCATACAGCAAAAATTCACCTCGATAGCACAAGAACGACCATGTTCATAGCAGTACTGTTTACAATAGCAAAGTCATGGAATCAGCCCAAATGTCCAACAGTTGACGAGTGGATAAGGAAAATGTGGTACATTTATACAATGGAATACTACTCAGCCATCAAAAATGATAATTTAATGCAATTTGCCGGGAAATGGATGGAATTAGAAACAATTATATTGAGTGAAGTATCCCAGACACGGAAAATTAGGCACCGTATGTACTCCCTAATAGGTGGATTCTAGTACCAAACTCACTTAGAGACACTCAAAGACAAATCTCTGTAACACCTACAGTAATTGTAAAGATTATAAACAGGAGGGATGGGGAAGGAGGGCCCCACCAGAAACAGAGGGGACCAAGTTACAGCAAAGAAAATAGGCCACTATCAAGGACTGCAAGTAAGTAATGAGACATCTGATTAAGTTCACAGACTTTCGTTCCTGATTATTTCCAACTGATGGGGTACGATCTAACTAGAAGGGAGGACATATAGGCTGCCAGATAGAAGGTAACCATTTTGCAAATGGGTGATTGACCCCTCTCTCACCGCGGTCTCCTACTTCTATTCCATCTACCTTTGAATAGACTCTTATAACAAGACTCTAATTCAACAGGTTTTTATCTCTGGCCAGGAGGTGACATCCAATACCCATCAGGATGGAACAAGGGCTTTGGAGGAACAGCAAAACTGAAAAAAATCATTAACAAACCATAATTCAGAACATCAGAGACTCTATAACAACCACCTGGAATCAGGCCTGCCTAATCTCTCCCCATCCTGAAGCTCAGGGAAATTTGCAGAAGAGGGGGCGGTAAGATTGTAAGAGCACAAGGATGGGAGGAGTCATGATATGCAAGATACTCCACACAAGTTAGGGCCAAAGCAATTATAACAGGACTCTGCATGATCTGCGCAATGACCAACATATTGTTGACCCCTCGAATTCTAGCATGGAGTAAAGGCACTAGGATCCTTAGAAGGAAGAGATTAACAGTCACAATAGTGTTCCAATACTTAAGGGGAACACAAGAAAGAGTTCTAGGAAATGCCACTGAGTCCTTACACCTCATCAGAGAGGAGGACCCAGAGGAAAGTTTGATATACACATTAAAGGATGCTTCAGAGATGGGGGAAGGGGGCACTGGGAGAAAGGGAGGGAGGGGGGAAAGGAAGGAACAAAACAGTAAGGGAACAGGGAGGTCCAGGGAGGGATGGAGGGAGGGAGGGGACAGGGGTCTCTATTATGTTTGTATGAGCAGAAAAAAAAAAAATCAGTCCAGACGGTCCTTTCAGTCTTCATAGACCTCAGTCCACAGCAATCTCGAGTTTCTCTGAGTCCATAGAACTTACAGCAAATTCAGCCTGTACAGGTCTCTCCTAGGTTGACCTGTCCTGGCTGGCCACAGGGTCTGTGCTGAGAATATATCAGGCAATGCTGGGTTCAGGACAGCCTCTATGCTGTGAAGCCCCCCCCCACCTCCAGGCACCTTCTCAGTGGGTGGCCGTGTTTGCTGCCTTGCTGACTAATTTACATCTGATGGGGTATGATCTCACCAGAAGGGGAGGGCATATAGTCTGGCAGATAAAAAGTAACCATTTTGCAAATGGGTGATTGGCCCCTCACTGCGGTTTCCTACTTTTATTCCATCTACCTTTGAATATACTCTTATAACAAGACTCTAGTTTAACAGCTTTTTAATCTCTGGTCAGGAGGTGACATCCAATACCCATCAGGATGGAGTGAAGGGCATTGCAGGAGCAGCAAAACTGGAAAAAAAATCAACAAACCATAATCCAGAACTTCAGAGACTCTATATCAACCACCTGGAACTAGGCCAGCTTAGTCTCTCCCCATCCTGAAGCTCAGGGAAATTTGCGGAAGAGGGGGCGGTAAGAGTGTAAGAGCACAAGGATGGGAGGAGCATATGCAAGATACTCCACACAAGTTAGGGCCGAAGCAATCATAACTGGACTTTGCATGCCCTGCGCAATGTCTAACACACTATTGACCCCACAAAGTCTAGCATTTGCTAAAGGCACTAAAATCCTTGGAGACAAGGGATTGACAGCCACAATAGTGTTCCTATGCTTAAGGGGAACACAGGAAAGGGTTCTGGGAAATGCCACTGGGTCCTTGCACCTCATCGGAGAGGAGGACCCAGAGGAGAGTCTGGCATGCATATTAAAGGATGTTCCAGGGATGGGAGGGGGAGGCACTGGGGGATGGGGAGGGAAGGAGGAGGGGAGGGGGGCACAGGGCGGTGGGATGTTGGAGGGAGGGAGGGGACCGGTGTACCTGTTAAGTTTGTATGAGCGGAAATAAAAAAAAGAAAGAAAAAAAAAAGATGGAAATGTGCTCACCATCTGATTCACTTTCCCAATAACCCAGGGAGGTGGGTGGCACTCTGGGGAGAAGCTAATGCTTTGTCTATTCTCTGCCTGATGTGCTGTTTGGGCAAAACTAAGGCTGACTCGAAGCTTGGAGGAGAAATTACAGGGAAGGTTGTGTTTTTTTAGGCCCATGTCCCAAAGCGATGCTGAAACATCCAACTACACTTCCATTCCCAGCTCAGAAACCACAACTGGGAGCCAGAGTGGGCAGTAATTAGAAATCCAGGTGACCGGACAGACAGGCCTCCCTGGGCCCAGGAAAACCTCATCAAAAGGAGTCAGACCAGAGAATATGGGTCCTGGGGATGTCTTGGGAGAAAGAACGGGGGATTATGTCCTGGCTCCTACACCTACAAGGGACCTGGCACCGAATTGGACCATCTACATAACAAAACCAGTAATTACAGTGTTGTGGGCAGGGCCCGTGTGGTTTCCTAGGGCCGTATCCATTTCCTGTAGTAGGCGGCTATGCTGCCCTGAGCAGCGAGGCCAGGTTCTCTCAGCTCTCCCTTCTAAGGGAGTGACTTGTAGCTAAAGACAGGGCCTACAAACACAAAGCTGCTTCCCTCGAACCTAATGGGCCAGGTTTCAACTTGAATGGTCAGTATTTTTAATGGATGGTAAGCCAAGTCATGGAACTTGCTGTGTGGGTGGCCTCAGAGACACTACACGGATCTGGGCAGAGAATATCTTGGGCGACCCCACAATTTTTTCCCTGGTCTGCACAGGAGCATCCGGCAGTCTCTGCACCTGTGGTCTTGGTGCTAAAGCCTGCTAAATTGCAACTTTTCTTCCCCACCCAATCAGGTGAATCAGATGGAACTAATGTAGCAAATTGCCATCAGGTATCTTCAAGTACAGAGTTTTTGGGAAGTGGTGGTATCCAAGGGGACCAAAGGGTGGTCTCTATGGCTTCAAAACATAAGGAAGGCAAAGGTTGTCGGGAATGCTGCTTTGGGATTGTCCTTCTGGAACGGAAGTCTTCCCAAAGCTCTCATCAGAGAGTGGTGGCTCCACGGTCCGTCCCCATCTGCCCAAGGGGGACTAGGTAGGCTGAGAGAAGGTGGTCCTCACAGACTTGTTATGGGGTCTTGATTGTAGACGGTCAACTAGTGGAAAGTGGTATTTGGAGATGCCGCCTGATGAAAAGGAAATCTCATTCCTTGATTGAAAAAGAAGCGTGGAAGGCTGGGAGGGGTTAAAAATCTTGAGCTGTGGCGCTCAGGGCTTAAGTCTCTTTCTCGCAAGCAGAAGGTCCTGAATTGGGAGCCCAGGTTCCATGTTAAAATGCCAGACAGAAACGATAGGCGTGGCAGCCGCCCACACTTCCCTGGGAGTTCCCAGAGTGTAACAGTTACTCTTAATTATTGCTGTGAGAGAGCACCCAAAGTCAAACAACTTAAGGAAGAAAGGGAGAGTTATTCAACTTACAGTTTCAGAGGGGAGATACAGTCTTTCACAATGGAGACAGCATGGCTTGTTGGCCAAAGCTGAAGACAGGCTACACCACACCCATCTGAGAGGCTGAGAGCTGTAAGACTGGAGGTCTGTCTCTCTTCTTCTCAGTCTTCTGTTCTGTGGCTCCTTTACCTGGTCCACTAAAGGGAGGTTCCAATCGGATCTATGGCTGATCTTTATATTATCCAGATAATCTCTTCAGGTGTTCTCAGCTGATCTTGCTAGGTGTGGTCTCAGCTGATCTTAGTTATGCCAGGTGTGTCAAGTTGACACCCAAGCTTAACTATCACACAGAGTGAAGCAAAAAGGAGGTAGAAGCAATCTAGGATGATTTTAAAGTCACCCTTGCCCCTTCCTCAGTGATACACAGTGCTCTCTCTCTCTCTCTCTCACACACACACACACACAACAACAACAACAACAACCCAGAGAAAATGAATAATTAAATAAGTAACTTTTAAAAAATCTTGAGTGTTCCATGGAAGATGGAAATATGGAAACCCACTGGTGTCTGACCCACTGTGCTTCATGGAGTCCCTCTTGGAATAAAGGCACAACCTGAAACTTTACGGATTTTTGTCTATGCTGGAAATGTCGCATGTATTAATTAAACTATCTCTCTCTGGCCCATGACAAATGTTTGATTCTCTGGCTGTCAGACTGGCCAACCAAGCTGGCACCATAGCTCTACTTTCCAACCAATTGGAAGTCCCACGCCCAGATTTGCATGCAAATTCACAGCCCTCTGATTCGGGATTGGGCAGTGGATTCTCACCCTTCCACCTCTTGGAGACGGGGTTTTCCCACCTGTTCTGGCTCACCTTATCTCTCTCTGTCTCTGTGTGCTCTTCTTTCTGCTTTTCATATTTCTCAGGCCCAGGACGACTTTATGGTCACACTTAGAGAACTATCAAGAAGGAATAATGGCTGGAGAAAGTCATCCTGGGGAAAATTCTTTTATCCAACTTCAAAAGACCACCCAGGAGGTCACTTTCGTTCTACCACCCTGATGATTGTGGAAAACAACTCTGTCCATGGTGGATCAATCTCAGTGGGTCTCATGCAGAATTTGATGACTTCATCTAAAATCTTAGCACACTATTGAGATATATTACTTGCCACCTTGGGGACAAATTTTTCAAACTTCACATTTGGCCTGGACTCCACATTGCCAGTCAGAGAACAGTGTGCCTATATGAACATGTGTTACCAAATAGTCCTTGAATTTTTTAAAAATTCAAATCAAGTTCTTTAAATAAATTTCAAAAACCATGATTCATCAAAAACCCAAAACCATGAGTTGGCAATTTTTCAGAGACAACGACTCAACAAAACCACAATGATTCAACATGACCCAGCAAATTTCTGAAATCATGACCCGTCAAAATCCACAAATCGTGACTTAGCAAAATTTACAAAAACTATGATTCAGCAAAATCCCCCAAACCATGACTTAGTAAAAATATGACTGTCCAAATCTATAGATATGACTCAGTAGACTCTAGGAACCATGCCTTTTCAAATTTTGGAAACTATGACAACAAAAATCAACAAACATGGCTCAGCAGATTTTAGGAACCACGACTTGGCAAAATCCATAAACATGACAGTATATTTTAGAGACCTAACTCAGCAAGATCCAAAAACATGACTCAACAGATTTTTATTTCATGACTCATCAAAAGTTTATATATATATATATATATATATATATATATATATATATATATATATATATATATAATTCAGTTGTGTGTGTGTGTGAGTGTGTGTGTGTGTGTGTGTGTGTGTGTAGAACCATGGGCGAATTCGGGAACCACCATGGACCACCTCCACCTTCTCGTTTACTCTACCTTGGGAGTCACAGGCTCCGCCCTACCAGGACCAGAAACACAGGCCACCCGACTTCCGCCCAGCATTAATATGTGGGGTCTAGGATCCGAACTCAGGACCCTCTACCTTCAAGGCAGAGGCTTAACCCCTGAGCCACCTCTCCAGCCCATACTCATCAAAAGTTTAATGTCATGACTCAACAAAATTTTGAGTGCCATGGCGCCACAAAATTTTTTGAAGATGTATCTCAGCAAAACCTACAAATCATGACTCAAAACTTTGGGAGTCAGCACTGTGTTCACTGTAATGTATCTTTACATCTTTAACCTTTGACTCCCCCCTCTATCTCTTTCTTTTTGTGATTTGTTAGTGAAAGCAGATGATTTCTCTCAGAGTTTCCACCCACTGCAAACTGCAGCCCCACAGCATGGGGCATTGGGTAAGCACTCCCTCTTCTCCAAGTTTCCTGATTATTGCATAGTTGGATCAGAAGTTTGATCGTATTTATGCTTCATTTGTTCTTTCTGAACAACCTAGGAACTGTTGTGTTCAGTATCCTAGCACAGTATTCTTTGTACAGATACCTCGATAATTTACTGAGTCATGTTTTCCTGATGCTTACTGAGTCATGGTTTTGTTTTGGGTTGAGCTATGGTTTGTGGAACTTGCTGACTCGTGGTTTCCAAACTTGCTGTGTCACATTCTATAGATTTTGCTGAGCCATGGCCTTAAAAAACAGACTAGTCATGGTTTGTGAATTCTGCTGAGTCATGGTTTGTGAAATTTGCTACGTGATTGTCAAAGCTACTCTTTTGCTTTTGTGAGATACACATTCTAAGGGGAGAAAAGAGAGATTTATTTGGTTTATAATTCCAGAGGGGTGATATAGTCCTTGATGGTGGAAGCTGGATGCAGACAGTTCAGGTAATAATACATCATCAGTCATTTTCCCAGCCTTGCTGAGGGCATTAAGGTTCAAAACTGTTACCCTCCCTAAGTGGGCCTAAAGCAACAGCTGGCCCTTTGGGCAGCGCATTGAGCACTCCTCCCTGCTCCCAACCCTCAGGTGGACTGGGAGGGGCTGAGGAATTTTGGCACATGAATGCCCTCTGCAGGCTCTGGCTATCTTAAACAGTATTTGGGGGGAATTCTAAATTCAAAAAGAAAATGGTTTACACAAGGAAGGACAATGGTGAAGGAGAATCCATCTAAAACCTGGACAGACATGGCAGCTATGTGAAATGCCAGATCTTGGAAAGTAAAGACAGAGAATCCCCAAGGCATAATGGCCAGTTAGCCTAGCTGATTAGCTGATTGGTGAACTCTGAGCCAAACTGAGTGATCCTGCCTTAATAATAAAAGTGGTGAGCCACTGGCAAAAATAGCAGATGATTTTTGCTGAATCATGGTTTCTGAAACTGAGTCGGGTTTTTTGCTGAGTAATGGCCTGTGAATTTTGCTGAATCAAAATTTCCAGAATTTGCTGATTCATAGTTTGTAGATTTTGCTAGGTTGTAGCTTCAGAAAATTTCTGAGTCATGACCTCAGAAATTGGATGAGTCAAGGGTTAGTCATGGTCTTGGATTTTGTTGAGTCATGTTGTGTGGATTTTCCTTAGTCATCACTTGTGGAGTTTGTTGTCACTGTGTGTTTCACTAAGTCATGGTTCATGAAATTCACTGAGTCATTATTTATGAAATTTGCTGAATCATGTTTTCAGTTTGCTTAGTCATTGTGAATTTGCTAAGTTTTGGTTTTAGAAATTTGCCAAGCATGGGCTGGAGAGGTGGCTCAGGGGTTAAGCCTCTGCCTTGCAGGCGGAAGGTCCTGAGTTCGGATCCCAGATCCCATGTATAGATGCCAGGTGGAAGCAGGGGCGACCTGCGTTTCTGGTCCTGGTAGGGCGGAGCCTGTGAATCCCGGGGCGGAGGAAGTGGAGGTGTCCATGGTGGTTCCCGAATTCGTCCATGGTTCTACACACACACACAGACACACACGCGCACGCACATACATACGCACACACACAAAATTGAATAAATAAAAAATAAATAAATAAAAATATTAAAAATATTAAAAAAAAAAAAAAAGAAATTTGCCAAGCCATGCTTCGTGGGTTTTGTCGAGTCACAGTCTCTGAAATTTGTTGAGTTATTGTTTCAGGGTTTGATTATTAGAAATTTTGCTGATATGGTTTCCAAAATTTGCTGAATTATGATATCTAAAAATCAGTGATTCAGGGTTTGGGGGGGAAGAAGTGAGACAGAGTCTGATGTAGCTCAGGCTGACCATGAACTCACTATATAGCCAGAGATGACCTTGAGTTCCTGATCCTCTGGCATCAGCTTTGGAGTATTGGTGCCACAGTTTGCCTGAATGTTGCCAATAACCAACGAGTTTAGGGGAACAATTCTTACAATTTTTGGTTCTACTTCTTAGTCCAGCTTAGCAGGAACACTGACACCAACATTAGGAGCCTAGGGAACTGATCACACCAATTGCTTCTTGGGTAAGCTGAGTTCTTGGGTGACTGCTTAGTCTAGGTTTCTTCACATTAAATCACAGTGACTTGCCATCTAATGACCAGTGTCAACAATGCATTGACTGGAACTATATAGTATTTGTAGCATTCACAAAAGCCTTCCTTCCTTCCTTCCTTCCTTCCTTCCTTCTTCCTTCCTTCCTTCCTTCCTTCCTTCCTTCCTTCCTTCCTTCCTTCTTTCCTTCTTTCCTTCCTTCTTTCCTCCTTCCTTCCCCCCTCCCTCCCTTCCCCCTTCCCTCCCTCCTTTTCTTCTTTCCTCCCTCCCTTCCTTCCTCCCTCCTTTCCCCCTTCCTTCTCTTCCCCTTTCCTTTCTTCCCCCCTTTCCTCCCTCCTTTTCTTCCTTCCTTCCTTCCTTCCTTCCTTCCTTTCTTTTTCTTTTTCTTTTCTTTAAAAAAATTCTTCATTTTGTGGGGATAGAACTGTTAAATGTTAGGTATGTTGAACATAAAATGGCTCAAGCTGCCCCCCCCCTCTGATGTATGTGTTTGTAGGGAACACTCAAGCCCGAGATCTCCATTTCTTGAAGACAGATGCCAAGGGCATCCCTTACAGTCTCAGTTGCAGTGTGCTCCTATTCCAGCATAGTTCTTGTGTCTATGTCAGCATAGATGCCAGCCTATGTGGTGTAGTCGTCGGCTGACTCCTGTTGACCTTCCTGCAAGGGGCAGGGATGGATCTTGTCCTGTCTCGAACTGGGTTCAAGGGCAGAGGTGTTTTTTACATATTCCTTTCCTGTTCTTTGGAAGCCATCTAGACATTGATTAGCATAAAGGACAGGCACAAAGCTTTATCATTGTAATTGTTATCACCAAGTTCCTGATCTATCAGCAGCCGGTTCTTTCTCCACCCTGTATGGAGCCATTAGGGCCTATTAATTAACATATCTAAGGATTGTTGGTGGTGGTCCCACCTGTTGTGGACCTTTCACCTGCAGTCTGTCACTATTGATGTCATCACTCTGTGCAGTGTACAGACTTCACCCCCTTCAGGGTATATAAAGGATTAGGTTCCAAAATAAACCTGACTTGGTTTTTCAGCTTTCCCAAGATCCTCTCTTGACCCAGCCTGACTTAATTCTTGCTGATCCCACTCTGGTACCCATCAGGATTGTGAGATAACCGTGTTGGTCACGGGACCCTGCGCGTGTTCACACCCAGAACCCTTCACAATTCCCAGTCTACTTAGATAAGGCAGCTCCACTCTCCCAAGGACAATTCCACAGCTCCAGCTTATCTGCAGTTTTCAAGACCTTTCACCCACCCTAGAGGTGAGCCCCCCTTCCCATCCCAGTACTTTTCCAACTACATGCCCCTGGACTATAGTCACATACTCCTGGTCACATGACCAAGCCCTATGAGAGACCTCAGAACTAGAGATCTCTCTCTCTGCTTCTCTCTGTCTATCTCTTCGCCTCTCTGTCTTTTTGCTTCTCTGTTTCTGATGTATGTTCCATGCTGCATGCTACCTGCCTATTTTGTCTTCCCATTTGCTTGGCAATAAATTTCCTTTAATTTTATGTGCTGGTTTGGGTGTGACTTTGTATCCCTGATCATTCCAAGGTGGGGGGGAGAGCTCCCAAGAGCCCTCACAATAACCTTGGGCCTTAACACTTATAGACCCATTTGGTACTATGTAAATAATATAAAACATAAGCATATGGAAGCAGTGCACACATACTTAAAAAGATGTGGAGCTAGTCATGCAAACTTAGGTGCTGTCTTTCCCTATTTCATAAAAGTTAAACAGCAGAGGGAGAGATGCATTTACTCATGGAAATACCTTTCTCGGTATCACTTTAAGTCAAAGCTTTTACAAAAGAAAACTAAATGCTCTGTCTGTGAGGTTTCCCTTTGGCATCTTGAAACCAGACATGGACAGAAGGGAAGAGAGTGAGAGTCGAGAGTTGGTCAGAGGCTGGGGCAGGCCATGTGATGAGGGAGTGGCGTCTCATGACAGGTACCACTATTACCCCTGGGGTCTGGGGTATCGGTTAGCTGGAGAAGAACAAAGGAGATCTGTCTTTTACTTGGAACAAAAGCTTTTGACCTTGTGGCACTGGAAAGTACAGAATGTTCTTCATTCAGCTGCCTCTCCCAGCCCCGCTGGGATGGGGTGACTTCCTGTTAGTGATGCTGGGCTGTTTGCCACTTCCAGAGACCTGCTGGTGCCTGGGCCATCCCTGCGGCCCGCTGGACTTCGACTGGCCTTGTCAGCGGCATCAACGATGTCCTCCTTGTGACCCTACGAGAGACTGATTGCAGCAGAAGGCACTCATTTAGGAAAACATCTGTGAAGGAGCAAACATGCCCTGGGATGGTTAAACACATGCTCTGTGCACTGTGAGACTGGACCTGAAGGGTCACCTGGTGTCAACCACCAGCCCTTCCTCCTTTGTCCTCCTGGATCTCAGCTGTGGCCCTGTCTTTCCTTCATGGAGAATGCAAGAGCAACGTTCGGGGACCTGTAGCTTCTTGAATTTTCCTATATGACTTGCAGATCATTCTAAACTCTCACACCTCCAGCCACAGTTAAACTGGAGCGAGTGTTTGTAAGGTACTTCCGTGATTTGGGATAACATTTCCCAAGTCCCTAGAAACTGGGCTTAAGGAAAGAGTTTCTTGTGTTTGTCACGGAGGGATCTGCTGCTCTGGCATTGCTGTTTTACTATTTAGAATATAGCCTCAACGCACATATACACAGATACACACTGATAACACATACATGGATATACACATACACAAACACACTGAAACATGTATACAAACACACATTAACACACATGTACACAAAAAATACACTGCCTCACATGTACATAAACACACACTGATAAACACATACATAAACACACATGCACACAAACACACGCAAATCCTTACCCTGCAATCTTTCTGCAAAACAAGAGCTACAGCTTAGCATCATGGCCTCAGTGTTCTCATTGTTTCTGGTACTGCCTGACATTCATACTCATCTAGGAACGTCACAGGTCTGTGCCAGCCCTCCTTAGGTAAATAAATAATGGTAGAAACAACGAAAATCCATCAAACAGACTGGGGAGATGACTCCCTGGGTACAGTGTCTGCTACACAAACATGAAGACCTATGTTCAGATCCTCACACCCACATAAAAGCTGGGCAGGGCAGCAGGCAGCCTTAACTCTCAAAGTGCAGGGTGGAGACAGGCTGTTCCCAGGGACTTACTGGCCAGCCAGTTTAGTCCAAGTGACAAGCTACAGAATCAGTGACAGAGAGAGAGACCTTGTCTCAAAAAATAATGTGGGGAACAGAGAGGTCGGTGCATGCACGTGTACAGACAAACACACATTGGGATGATCAGTCTCAGTTCAACCCCCTGAGATGTAGAATTACCTGGGAGACAAAGAGGCCTCTGTGCCTGCCCGGAAAAGATGGTCTTGATTAAGTTAGTGTGGGACGACCCACCTTAAAATTGTGGGCAGAGTCATTCCCAGGGGAAAGGACCCTGAGCAGCGTAACAAAGAGGCTGGGCATGCATGCATTCATTCGTTCTGCTCTTGACTGTGGTTACCACGTGACCAGCTCCCTTAGGCTTCTGCTGCTGAGACTTTCCCTGCTCTGATGGACTGTAACCTGGGTCTGATAGTAGAATGAACCTTTCTCCCGAGCTGCTTTTGTCAAGGTATTTCATTACAACAAAGAAGCGTGCACACACACGCACGCACATGTACACACGCACACACACACGCACGCACACACATACACACACACACACCACTTCTTCAAGCATCAATGGAGCCTGCTCTCACATACAATCTCTCTTTTCATCCCCACCACATGCCCAGGGCTGGGCAATTCCAAGCTCCTGCTCAGATGACTGGAGCACCAACAAGCTACCCATGATGATGCAGCCACTACATGACAGATCTGGGACTGGAACCCAGGTTTGGGACCTGACTCAATCTTGGTGCAACTATTTCTGATACATGAAGAAATGCATTAATTCCTTAGACCACAGTTATGAAATGTGGATTTTTTTCTCTACCATTTCTATGAGGGCGTGGGATAAACTAGAGATCTGAAGAGATCATGTAGCTCATTCTAGCAGAAAGGCTCTAGCAGATCTCAGCCTCCACTGACATCAGCCTCCCTGGATGAAGTGACCCCTTGATCTCTTGGCATGCCCCCTCTTCCCTAAGGCACTATGCGCTGCCCTCCAGCCCCACTATATTCAGTCCCTGGATCTGATACAAATTCACCCCCAGTTTGCTGTTCAGCTTCATCTCAAGAAATCCCCTCTTTTCCCTCTGTTTTCTTTGAGATCCACTTAAGCATCTGGACTTCTGCCAGCTATTGTTGATTATCCCAGGAAAGAAATAATCAACAAGACCCTATGCTTCCATAATCTGTACCTGAACTACATCATCTGTCGCATGGTGTTAAAATAAGCTGTTTCTGTTCTGTTACAGTTAGGTTCAGGTGCCAGTTTGATGGTTAAGGGTTCGAGCTCTGGGCACATTTGTAGTTAAGCCCACAGTGAACCTTCAGGAGACTGTCTAGCTGGTGGGTAAGGCCCAGCCTATGGTAGGTGGAGCTAGTCCTCAGGCAGAAGAATAAAATGGAAGGAACTGTTTGAGAAAGAGGCTTCCTTGTGTACACTTGGCCAGACATGTTGGTCCCTCTCTCAACTGTTATGTGGAGATGGTGTGGCCAGTTCCCTCGGCCCAGGTGTTGATGTGAGCTGTCCTGCCAAGCTGGACTAAGAACTGTAACTGGAGAGAATAAATCCCTTGTTCCATTAAGCTGTTCAATAGTGATTTTATCAGTAGCATGCAGGTGAACTGATACACGTTTCTTCTCTTTCTTGTTAGACTTTGGCATCTGTAATCGCAGAAAGCAAGATTATTTGTCTTTCTAAGGGCCTCATACTGCTCCTCAGTAATGGTTAGTTGACCTGAACGGAATTTATTTGGATGGAAATAAACTGGCTTGTTAACTCAGAATTCGTGGCATGCTATAAAGATCATTTGTTAATATCTCTGTAATAGCAAACCACTTGGGAACAAACATTCTCTCATGAGTCACACGCAGGTTTCGAAATCCATGCGTAATCCCAGTTGAGGCAGGAAGATGGCAAGTTTAAGGCCAGTCTGGGTTACATAGTGAGTTCAAAGCCAGCCTGGTCAACTTGGTGAGTCCACGTCATAACATAAAAGTGAAAGGGCCTGGGTGCGGCCCGGTAGAACAGTGCTTGCAGAGCATGTGCTTTCCAGTCTGTGAGTGGCATGGGGGAAATCCATGTGGTTGAGTTCCTGAATCTACGGAAGCTTCCACTGCGGGTGTTCAAGATTCATAACTTGGGTATGTAAAAATGATAAAATGAGGTGATTTTGAAATTATGACTAAAATCTAGTGGCAGTGAGCTGTTTAACAGAGTCATCAATAGAAGTGCCACTTTAGCCCTGCCTGTGACAGTTGTAGCAATTACTATGCATGGTGGCTTATCATCAAATGGCTTAAGGAACCAAGGAGTTTTTATTTTTGGCTTACGATTTCTGGTTAGAGTTGCTTGTTCAATTTAGCAGGAGAGTGCACACCAATACCAGAAGCCAAGATGGCCACATAATATCCACATAACAACTTAGAGAGGGACAATTCTCATTTGCCAGACCAGCATATCTTGAAAGTATACAGGAGAATGCCAACTTCCTCAGCCAAATCTCTGTGTTTTATTCATCTGTCCAGCATGGGCTACACCTTATCCATCAACTAGACAATCTCCTGAACGTTTGCTCTGGATTCACTATGAATTCTTTGCAAATGTGCCTAGAGTTTAAACCCTCAGCCATCAAGTGGACACCTGTATATATGACAACAGTATTTTACATGTCGAGAATAGACTCAGGGCTGGGGAGATGACTAAAAAAGTAAGATCAGAGTTCAGGTCCCAGGAAAAAAGCCACATGAATGCCCAGTGGGTGGGGTGTCCTGCCTGCAGTGCCAAGCGTGGAAGGCGGAGACAGGACCTTCAGAGCAAGCAGGCTAATGAGACAAGCTGTATCAATGAGCTCTGGGTTTAACTGAAGACCTGTCTCAAAGAACAAAGTGTTGAAATATTCAAAAGAGATTCCCAAAGCCAACCTAGAGTCTCAACATGCACACACAAAATATGTGCATGTGCACTTGCACACACGTACACACACACAAACACGCATCTATACATGCACATGCACCACACATACATATACAAGAAAAGAAAAGAAAAAAAGAATAGGTTCAAGGATCCTTTTAGGGACTTTTCCACAGTTTAACATCCTTAAGGATCCAATCACACATTTCCTGGAGTTTTGCATGCATCATCTATACTCTCCTCGTCCCAAACTAATGAAGCAGATACTACAGATCTCCCCACTTCTCTGATGGGGGAAACTAAATGAATTAAGTTAGTCTCAGCTGTCAACGTGGCACATGAGATACCGGATTCTGGGCACACTTGTTATTTAGCTTAGGCAGGCCACTGTAGGAGGCTGTCTTAACTGCATAATTGATGGAAAAGGGACACCACCACAAACCCCTCCCTCTCGTCGTAGGTGGGACCATTTTTTGTGTGTGCGGGTGGATGAAGACAGAGAGCTAGTTGGCATCTGACGAGCTGATATGAGTTGGTTCTTGCTTCCTCTGCTCTTGAATTTGGATGTGGTGTGACCAGTTCTCCCCGCTCTTGTTGGTAAGTGTCCACATGATGAACTGTAACCTGAGCTGTAAACCAATAAAATCCCTCTGTTCCCCTGAATTGTTTGGGTCTGGTATTTACTACTGCTATAAAGTTATGACACTAAAGTACTATCGGAGGCCTCCTGGGGTTAAGTGGTAGAGGTAGAAATGTGAATTCAAGCGGCTGCAGGGCCCCTGCTCACCAGACCAACACACAGTAAATGCCTGGGCTCAAATCTGCCTCAAGCAAACATGTCCTTGGATCCAGTGGAATCTGAATTCTCACATGTTTTCACCTTTATTTCCCCTGAATTCCCCTTAGAAGAGAGCAAAAGATGTTCAGCATTCTCCCTAAATTCTCACATTTAATATTCAAAGACAGTTTTTAAGGTGTCTCTTAGTTTAGTTAAGTAATTCCAACTGGTATAAAGTTTCTCTCACAGATCATTCCTCGCCATATCTTAAGTTGCCCACATTCTTCAAGGCATGCTATATTTTATTTGTGATGGGGGAAGGATAGAGGTCCTAAAACATCAAACCCCAAGTGGATAGGAGTGCTCTCCAGATAAAGCCTGATGAATAATTATGGGTTCAGGATTCTGAGATTGTGTTTCTCTTTCTCCTTGACATCCCAGCGTCAGCTGGGTGTAGTAGAACAGGTGTGTGATCTCAGCACTCGGGAGGTTGAAGCAGGAAGATCACAAGCTCACGACCAACCTGAGCCAGCAGGAAGACCCTGTGTCACCCCACCTGCAAACCCCATCATCATGTTCTTCTGTTTTTCTAAGAGCTTTCCAAGGCTGATTGACCTGTTTTTTGCTTTGTTTTGTTTTGTCTTAGGGTGTGTGTGTGTGTGTGTGTGTGTGTGTCTGTCTGTGTGTGTGTGTGTCCATGTCTGTGCCTATGCATATCATAAGGCATGTATATGCTTGTGGAGGCCCAAGGGTGACTGCAGGAATCATCTTGGATTACTCATCAGCTTCCTGCTTTTGCTGTGGGGTTTTACAGGTTCCGTCTTATAAGGCCAGAAGTGCAGACCATTAGCATTTCTACCAGATGTTTAGATCTAGAATCTAAACTCCTGCTTGTGAGGCAGGAGTTTAATCCCTGAGCCATCTCTCCAGCATTGGTTCTGTATTTGTGACTCACTGTTTTTACCCACAGCTCCCTCCGACCAATTCTCACTTGTATATCTGACATGACTGTTGCTCCCATCTCATAGCGTCAGGCCCAGTGCTAGGGGGGTCCTAGTGAGCTAAGGTCTCACTCTCTGGACTCGACCTAATTTGGCTCATCTACCAAACACCAGATGCTTCCTCTGCCATGTGGATTGCTGAAGGAAATATTTATATAAACCTTTTTTCTTGTAAATATTTTTCCTGGCTATTGGATAGCTTGGGACTGGGGAGCTAAATTCACATTTTAATCCCTTTCAAGAACTACAGTTGGTTATCTGCAAGGTATGCTGTCTTATAAAGAAACAATCATAGTTCGTTTCCAAATCTGAAGAAATACTCTGTTTAGCCACAACTCTACCCCTTGGAGTTCAACCAGAGCTGGATTTATTCTAAATACAGGAGGGACAGCAATGTCCTTTGGGAGCCAAGACTTGGCCTGACCGTCTGCAAGCCACAGCCCCTCATCCTTCTCTGAGACAGGCATTCCTTTCTCTTATGGCTAAGCAGAGAAAATTCTAATCTGGTATCTGGCCAGGGAAGTTACAAACTGAAGTACTGGATGTCTTTAAACACAGGCTGCTAAAGTATGTAGTGTTTGGTTTGTATTTTGTCTCCTAGCAAAGGAAAAATAGACTTTTTAATTTTTTAAAAAAGGAACTTCTGGAAAGTGTGTTTGCTCCTATATGTGTAGGGCAACTGGTATTGTTTAGGCGACTGAATCTCAGACCTCACCGATGGCCCGAACTACTGGAGGCATCTGGTTAAGCCTCTCTACACTCCGGAATCTACATTACAGTGGCACTATCAAGAGGTTTGGCAGGGTATTACTGGCATTATCTGTGTGTGTGTGTGTGTGTGTGTGTGTGTGTGTGAATGCATGTGTGTACATGTGTGTAGATCAGAGGACAACTTCCAGAAGTTGGTTCTCTCTTTTCACCATGTAGGTTCCAGGGATCAAACTTAGGCTATCATGGTTGCCTGGCAACAATACCTCTTCCCACCAAGAGAGAAAAGCTGAAGCTCACAGGGAAAGACAATCGCCATATGAGCCTAATGATCTGAGTTCAATCCCTGGAATCCATGAAAAGGTGGAAGGAGAGACTCAACTTCAACCTCTGACCCCCCCCCCAACAAATTATTAAAAACAAAAAAGGGGCTGGGAGAGATGGTGCAAGAGTTAAACCTCTGACTTGCAAGCAGAAAGACCTGAGTTTACATCACAGATCCCAAGTAAAAATGTCAGGCAACTTTTAGCTCTAATCCTGGAAGGCAGAGCCCGGGAAACCCCAGAGCAAATAAAAAAAAAGGTAAAGTAATCTAGGATGATTCTTGATCACTCTTGGGTCTCTGTGTTGCCCTCTAAGACACACATATACACACATACCTCTATACATGCACATGCATGCACACATATGCACATAAACATTAAAATTTTTTAAAAAATTAAAAAAAAGCTTCCACATTTTCTCCATTGAAGTTATATCTCCTATAAGTTCAGTGAACATGTGCTTCGGCTTTCTGGATGGGTTCATCTTTTTCTCTGAACTAAGTGCTGTTTTTAGCAGAAATGTGCATTAAGCTGGCATCATAGGCTAGTTAATTGCCTAAAATTCAAGTATTAGATCCAGAATAGGGGCCAATGAACTACCATCTCATCCTAGTATTGAACCTCATGTACATGAGGCAAGTGCTCTCCCACTGAGTGGGATCTCTAGCCTTGGGACTTTTGTTGTAATTGATTATACATACATATCCAGTCCTATGGCAAATTGATTCCAAATCTCTATTTCTAGCTCAGATCATTCCTTAGAATGCAGGACCTATACAAAGACTGAAACCTCTGCACTTACATCACTAGCTGCTATCTTAAATTTTTAGTCAAAAGGACTGATGGGGTATGATCTCACCAGAAGGGGAGGGCATATAGGCTACCTGATTAGAAAGTAACCATTTTGCAAATGGGTGATTGACCCCTCTCTCACCGCGGTCTCCTACTTTTATTCCATCTACCTTTGAATATACTCTTTTTTTTTTTTAGGTTTACGCAATTTGTGTAGTTTTATTCTGTTGATAAATAATTACTAATATACTTCAAAGAATATAATCTAAAAAATAAAACCAAGATAAAACAATAAAGAATATAATCTAAGAAGAGGTGAAAAGCTTTTCAAATGATGTCTGCTTCTTGAAAACCAGATGCTTTTTTTTTTTTTTTAGCTCTCTGATTTTTTTTTTTATTATGTCAGCTCATACAAACTTAATGGGTACGCCAGTTCCCTCCCTCCCTCCTCCTCCTGAATATACTCTTATAAGACTCTAATTTAACAGGTTTTTATCTCTGGCCAGGGGATGACATCCAATACCTATCAGGATGGAGCCAAGGGCATTGCAGGAGCAGCAAAACGGGAAAAAAAATCAACAAACCATAATTCAGAACAT
The DNA here is from genome assembly GCA_023101885.1 of Typhlomys cinereus. NCBI lineage: Eukaryota > Metazoa > Chordata > Mammalia > Rodentia > Platacanthomyidae > Typhlomys > Typhlomys cinereus. Next base: position 10,734,803 of record JALPQD010000017.1, on the reverse strand, counting down.
CAGAGACTCTATATCAACCACCTGGAACTGGGCCAGCCTAATCTCTCCCCATCCTAAAGTTCAGGGAAATTTGCAGAAGAGGGGGCGGTAAGATTATAAGAGCACAAGGATGGGAAGAGTAATGATATGCAAGATACTCCACACAAGTTAGGGCCAAAGCAATCATAATAGGACTTTGCATGCCCTGCGCTATGTCCAACACACTATTGACCCCACAAAGTCTAGCATGGACTAAAGGCACTAGGATCCTGGAGGCTAGGGACTAACAGTTACAGTAGTGTTCCTATGCTTAAGGGGAACAAAGGAAAGGGTTCTGGGAAATGCCACTGGGTCCTTGCACCTCATCGGAGAGAAGGACCCAGAGGAGAGATTGGCATGCACATTAAAGGATGCTCCGGGGATTGGGGGGGAGGCACTGGGGGATGGGGAGGGAGGGGAGAAGGGACAGGGGAGCAGAGGGGTGAGGAGGGAGGTGGAGGGAGGGAGGGGACCGGTGTACCTGTTAAGTTTGTATGAGTGGAAATAATAATAATAAAAACATTTTTTTAGTCAAAAGGAGGGCTGGACAGAGGGCTCAGGGGTTAAAGTCTTTGTCCTCAAAAGCAAATCCCAGATCCCACACTGAGCGAATAGAATATGACTTGTACTTCTGACCCTGAAAGGCAGAGCCTGGAAAACCCCAAAGCAAAACGATGCCCCCCCCCACACACACAAGCGTGCATGAAAAAAAATCTAATCGAAGGGACCTTGGGATTCTCTCAGCTAATTCTTTATCCACTCTTCTCTATGGCAAGCATAGAGCAGACAACCGCTGGAACCAAGGAGTTTATAGTCATCCTTGTTTAGTTCTTTGTCCCAACCGCTGACCCATCAGTAAATCTTGACATTACAAAATACGGAAGCCATCTCTGCTGGGCACTCTGGGACTTGTAACTGATCCCCCACCACCTCCAGCCTCCACTTCCCACGCTCCTCACTTCCAGCTACTTCCCACACCGTAACAGAGGATTTCTCTGCAACTGGATCCTGTCACTCCTTTGCCCCAAACCTGCTTCCCAAATTAGCCTAAAGTCTCTACATGCTATACACCTACAAAGCACAAGACATTTCTCCTTGCTAACTCCTGTCTCTCATTCATCCAGAAAAGATACCATGTCTGCCTTGTCACAGGTGGGGGGAGGGGGGCAAATTCTCAGGGGCTCATGTGCACAATAAATATTTGTTGTGAATCAATAAACCAGTGATTTACAAAGAGAAACAAGACTGATCAGCTCTGCAGAAAGCCAGCATCTATGAACACTGCTTTTCTGGTTTGATCTACAATAGTTCTACTATCTACAATAGTTCTTTAATGGGTACATGAGGCTGTGAGGGTGTTGGGGTGACATTTAGCATTCATTCTCCTTTGCTTGTGCATGTGCAAAGACACAAGATCCTTGAGTCCTTCAGCAAATCCTCAGATCTTTCAGATCATCCTGATTATTAGATCTGAGAGAGGAGAGGACCGTGTGCGTACATGTAGGTCTATGTGATGGGGAGGTATTATTGTTCCCAAGTGAAGCAAAGGTAATAGGTGGGAATAAACACAATTACACAGTCAGTGGATTAGAGAAGCCACACAAAATACATTCTCTTTAAGTAGCAGGTATCTATAAATCCCCCGTGGACAGGCACGAGGTCTCACGTGCTGCACCGTCGCAATCTGGAGTTAACTCACGCAAGCTGATTGAATAAATGCACCGTTTTTTTCCTCATTGATGCTTTGGCCTGTGGTTGATGCAAAGTTAAAATAATTGGGAAGAGCGGGCTGGTGAGATGGCTCAGGGATTAAAATTCTGTGTCGCAAGCAGAAGGTCCTGAGTTCAGATCCCACGTAAAAATTCGCCAGGTGGAAAAGGCTGCAGGCCTGTACTTCCGGCCCTAATGGGTGGAGCCTGGGAAATACTAGAGCAAAGCAAGGAGGTAGAAGCAATCCAGGATGATTCCTGAAGTCACCCTTGGTTCTCCACAGGGACGCACAGTGCCCTTTGATACACACACACACACACACACACACACATACACATACACACAATAAAGGAATAAAACATTTTTTAAAAAATTGGGAAGAGGATACACCACTCAGCAGTCCGTATCCTGAGTTTATGGAATTAATACCTCATCCTCTCCCTCCAACAGCTAATCATGGAGGTTTATGCCTCTGAGAGCAAGAGAAACCCCACAATGTCATTATTATGCACTACAAATTTACCACCAAGCTCTTCACATCAAATATTACATTTTCCTAATCCTATATTAAAATAATTTGATTTGCTCAAATTATGATCCAAACGAGGTCTGTGAACATTACATTTGACTGACCTATCTTGACACCTCTTCTCCCCAACCCTCTTTCCCCCTATCCCGCCTTTTTTTCTTTTTCTTTTTTGGACAGGATCTTACTGTATAGTCCAGTGTGATCTCAAACTCATTCCTCAAACTCCCAAGTGTTAAGATTTCAGGATGTATCATTACTACTCCCTGCACCAGGCCCTTTAACTCCCTCTTTTTCTCTCTCTCTTTCTCACTCCCCCGCCTTCTAACATTTCACCTACATCCTTTGCTTTATTTGTTGGAGAAACTAGACAGCATTGCCCTGAGACTTCAGTTTTGGAATTTCTGACTGCGTGCTTTTTTCTGACTGCATGCTTCAGTATTCTTTTTTTTTTTTTTTTTAATTTTTTTTATTATTTATTCAATTGTGCGTGTATGCGTGTGTATGTGTGTGTGTGTGTGTGTAGAACCGCGGACGAATTCGGGAACCACCATGGACGCATCCACCTCCTCCTTGTTTACTCTGCCCTGGGATTCACAGGCTCCGCCCTACCAGGATAAGAAACGCAGGCTGCCCCTGCTTCCGCCCGGCATCTATATGTGGGGTCTAGGATCCGAACTCAGGACCTTCCGCCTGCAAGGCAGAGGCATAACCCCTGAGCCACCTCTCCAGCCCATGCTTCAGTATTCTTTACCCGTTCCTCTTCCCCTCCATTTCCAAGACCCGCTGCTAAGAGGTACTATCATAGGCGGGTTCTGTTTTATGGCAGGGTGTTGTGTGCTCTTGTAAAAGGGACACGAATGCCAGGTGTCCTTCTGGATGTCACTGATGGCACAAACATTGCCTAGGTGCCCTGCTCCATTAAGGCTTGGCAAAAATACAGTGTCCTGGCTGCACTTCTGGTTTTAATTATGACAGAATGGTTCTGTCATCCACAGTTGGGTCGCCCTGAGGTACAGTTTGAAAGGGAAATTCCTGTCTGTTGTTTTGAGGTTTGTCAGGTTGGAAAGAGGAAATGCAGAATACACAGGAACAGCTGTGGGACTCAGTTGTCCAAGCGCCAGTAAAGGAATGACCAACGCGATGAGAGCTGGGGCTCCCGCCACCTCTGCACAGAGGAACTGGTCCACTGCCAAGGCGTCAGCCTCTGCCTTCCCAGCATGCTCTGTTGTTTTATTACTGAGCTAGCTTGTCCTGACTTCCTAATTTGGCTCTCCATGCTTCTAGAGTTCCTCACAGCCTAGCAAGATAGTATAACTTGATCAGGTTATTAATAAGTGATTGTTTATAAATCCAAGGTGATAAATTATCTACTTTATCTTCATTCTCAAATCTCTAAAGTGTTTATCTAGTCACTGGGCTAGATGGAATGACATAACTCCGCCCTCGTCCCCCAGTGATCTCCTCTCCCCTCCACGCCCTGTGTTTGTATGTGTTCGCATGGGCACATAAACCTGTATATGTGGAGGCAGGTGAATACGATGGAGAAAACTGGTTAAGGAAGTTGGCATTTTTAGGTATACTAGGCCAGTTTCCTCAGTCCTGGTATTGGCGTAAACTCTTCTGCTAAGCTAGACAAGGAACCATAAGCCATGGTAAAACTCTTTGCTCCCTTTCAGCTCAGCTGTTGGGTGCTTTCAACTGGGTGATACCCAGGCAAGCTTGGGGGCTGCTTTCCCCTTGTCCTCTGTCTTCCCCGGGAGCTGCCTGTGTGCCCAGCTGCTGGGCGCTTTCAACAGCAAGATACCCAGCTTGCGAGCTGATTTTCCCCTTGCCCTCTGTCCTCGCTGGGAATTAGCAATATGCCCAGGTGCCAGGAGCTTTCAAGTGCACGTTACCCAGGCAAGCTTGCATAAACCTCTTTAAATCCAGATGTCCATATCAGGTTGGAAAACAGAAACAATATAAGAAGTCAAAGAAATATGTCTTCTCCCCAAATCACTCATCCCAAACCACCAACTTCTATTAAGGGTAGCCCATTTGATGCCAATCAAGAAAGAAATAATCTTGGCACTGAAATCCAAAGGTCAATTACAAACACGATGAAGCAGATCCAAGAGAACATAGATAAACATTTAAACAAATATGAAGAACATAATAAAGTCAAGAAAGAAGACCAAGAAAACATAAATGATTAGACACAGTTAGAAAGACAGTTGAAGATCTGAAAACAAACTTAGAAACACTGGAAAAAAACCAAACACCTCAAACTGATCCACAAACAAATATGCAGGCACTGAAAAATCCCAAACTGAAATAACGCTGGAATTGAAAAACTCAAGAAGCACAACTAAAAATTCAACAGAGAGTCTCAAAAATAGAACTGATCATGTGGAAGACAAAATATAAGAATTGGAAGACAAGATGGGAGAAGTGGATAAGCCAATCAAAGAAGCTGATAAGCTGATAAAATATAACATTACTGGAACATTCAGGAACTTGTATCATAGTTATCCAAAACAACCCATCATGCATAATTACGGAGATATTAGAGAAAATCTCCCCTAACCCAAGGAAGGAGGTGCCCCGTTTAGATCCAGGAGGCATACAGGACTTCATATACCCAGGACAGAAAAAGAAACATCCCATGACAAATGATATGTCATATATGAAATACACGCATTATATATTTGTGAGACAGAAGGACCAAGTTACATACAAAAGCAAGCCCATCAAAATAACTGATTTCTCAATACAAACTGTAAAAGCCAAGAACGGCTTGGAGAGACAAGTTATGAACAAACACAATACCAACTCAGACTATTATTTCCAGCAAAACTATTGATCATTATAGAAGGTGAAAGAAAAATTTTCCATGACAGAAACAGGCTAAAAGACTATATAGATACTAAGCGAGGGCTATTGGAATACTGGAAGGAATACTCAAGATGGAAAAGAAGGATAAATACATCAACGAGACTACAGGGAATAAAGAATACCTGTATAAGAGCCGACTGAAGGAATATAAATGTGAACACCACAAGGTCAATAAAATGACAGAAATTGTTAAACATCTTTCAATAATTTTAAATGTTAATGGGCTCAACTCTCAAGAGAGTCGAGAAACAGGCTTATAGCTTGGATCCAGCATTATGACTCATCAATACTTTGCCTCCAAGAAACAGCCCACCATGAAAGATAGACACTACCTCAGGGTGAATGAAGGATGGTCAAAGATACTCCACAAAATGGGAACAGGAAACAGGCAGGAGTTGTCATCTGAATATTGAACAAAATAGAATTTCAAACTAAAGCTAACCATAAAAGATAAACATGGTTACTACTTTCTTGCTGAGGGAATATTCTAGCAGAATACTACATTCCTAAACAGATATGCATCAAACACAGGCAGAATTCATCAAACAAATATTACAGGAAGTAAAACAGCTAATGAATCCAAATACAGTAATAGTGGGAGACTTTAATAATACTTCATTCACTCCATTGGACAAGTCAATAGGTCAAAAACCAGATAGAGACACACTGGAGTTAAATGAAACCATAGATCAAATGGAGTTCATGGATATTTATAGAACATTTCACCCAAATGCTAAAGAATACACATTCTTATCAACAGCCTAGAGAACTTTTTCAAAAATAGACCATATGTTGGTATCTAAAACAAATCTCTATAAATAAAAAGAAATTGAAAACATACCCTGTATATTATCTGACCACCATGGAAAAAAGTTAGACATCTACAATAAAGGAAACAATAGAAAGTATATAAACTCATGAAGTTAAATAATACATCCTATAGATTTTTTAAACTTCATTTAGTGTTTGTGAGTGTGTGTGTGTGTGTGTGTGTGTGTGTGTGTGTGTGTACCAGAGGGCACTGTGTGCCCCTGTGGAGGACCAAGGGTGACTTCAGGAATCATTCTGGATTGCTTCTACCTCTTTTGGCTCTGCTCTGGGATTTCCCAGGTTCCACCCACCAGGGCTGGAAGTGCAGGCTGCCACAGGTTCCACCTGGCTTTATTTTGTGGGACCGGGGATACAAACTCAGGACCTTCTGCTTGTACAGTCTTAACCCCTGAGCATCAACCCAGCCCAAATAATTTATTCTTGAAGGAGGAGTAATCAAGAAAGAAATGAAACAGGAAATTAAAAAATTCCTTGAGTGCAATGAAAATGAAAACACAATCCATCAAAATTTATGGGACTCATTAAGAGCGGTTCTGATAGGAAAGTTTATAACATTAAATGGCTACATCAAAAAAATAGAAAGATCATAAATAAACGAGGGACTAGGTGGGATGAGGAATAGTATAAAAATATCTAGGCTAACTGCGATGGTTACCTGTACATGCCAACTTGACAACTTAAGGCTGAGCCTTTGGGCATATCTGTGAAGAGCTAGTAAAGGCAACTCCTGAGCACGTCTGTGAGATAGAATTGATGTGGTTGGGGCTGGAGGGGTTAAGCCTCTGCCTTGCAGGCGGAAGGTCCTGAGTTTGGATCCTAGAGCCCACGTATAGACGCCGGGCAGAAGCGAGGATGGCCTGTGTTTCTGGTCCTGGTAGGGCGGAGCCTGTGAATCCAGGGGCAGAGTAAACAAGGAGGAGGTGGAGGTATTCATGGTTTTACACACACACACACACACACACACACACACACACGCATACACACACACACACACGCATACACACACAATTGAATAAATAATAAATAATAAAAAAATGAAAAAAAAAAAAAAGAATTGATGTGGGAAAGCCTCGCCCCCAGTTGGTGGGAACTGTTCCCTGCAGATGAGTGAGCTGGAGAGAGCTGGTTCAGGAGTTTGGCATGCAGGCTATTGGCGAGAATGGTTCTAAGTTCTTGTGTGGATTTGGTATGGCCAGCTCTCTTGACTCCTAATGTTGGTATGAAAACTCCTACTGCTGATGAAGTGTAACAAGAAAAAGTCCGTGTTCTCTTAAGTTGTTTGGGTCCTGTAGTCATATCAGTAACATGAAGAGTAACTGAAACACTGTTAGAAAATGCTTGATGTTGACATCGTGACAAACGATCATTTCTATTTGTGGTACTAACAGAGCATAAACTTGTGCTAAAGATATAATTTCTAGGAAAATTATATAAAAAGGAAAAAAAACTAATACAAGGCAGCGAGGGAGATAGCGCAGTGAAGTGCTGCCTTGCAAGCAGGCGGACCCAAGCTCAATCCCAGAATCTACATCAAGCAAGCCAGGCTATACGCACTTACAATCCCAGCACTGGCGAGCTAGAGACAAGTAGACCCCCAGGACTTGTTGACTGACCACCTCACTTACTTGGTGAGTCCCTGGCCCAGAAGAGACCCTGTCTCTAAAACACACAAGTAAACAGCATCTTGGGAATGATAGCCAAGGTTGACCTCTGACCTTGTACTACACACACTGTACAATAAACATGCTGGCCCACACGAACATGCACACATCCACAGAAAGAGCAGGGACATTTCAAGAGTTTTCTGAAATTCTTTAATAATCTATTATTGAACTTTTTACACAGCAACTTGGGCAAAAAATAATTTGAATAAATTAAAAGCTATTTATAACAATAAATATTAGTCTTATATAAATTATTAAGTCAAAGTAGTTTACTTCAAATACAGGTACCCAGTTATAAGAATCAAATGAGCTAAATTATTTAGGGGTACTCTGGGAAGACAGTGCTCGCATAACTAAGTCTAGGGTGTTTTGAATCCTCATGTTATTTCTCTCTATTACGGAAGAATGTCTTCCCACTGCCTTCCCATTCTCTTCTAGTTCAAGAGGAAGCAGAGTGTGAGGATTGAACAGGTATCGAGGTTCCCCCAAGATGCCAACTCTGTGAAAAGAATAATTGCAACAGCTAATTCAGCAAGTGGTAAGGCCTAAGGCAGATTCACAGCTGGTTATGGCTTAAGCAAGAAGGATGAACACACACTTTTTAAAGCTATACCCACCTCTGTGCCACACTATGATCTTACAGACATCTAAAACCAAATCCATAGCAAGAGTTTGTTCTGGTTCTTCCCCAAAATGATATATTTAGGAGAAAACCCTCAACCATAAAAAATCTGTTCACTCCTCAAAGTGAGAATTATTTGGAATGTAGCATAGGTTTCTAGAACTTTCTTTTCTAGCTCAGTTAAGAAGAGATGTTCTAGACAGGAGAAAGGAGAGGTACAGTGGGCAGGAGGGAAAGAGGTGCTTGCTTTCTGGCAAGGGACAATGCCCGAGCCCCTTCCTCTCCCAGACCACCCAGGAGTCCACCTTCTGGATTCTCCTTTCTCACCCGGGTGACTTACACTGGCATATACACAGACTCCGGACTCGCTATCTGCTTTTGTTCGTGGGTTTGGAGTTTGATGCCTGCCCCGTACTTTTTTTCAACAATATGCTGGGCTTTTTCTCTGAGCGATGGGAGCAGGGTGGACAAGACGGGAGAGCGCATGTCCATGGCTTTTTTAATTGCTGGCCGTTTGGCCATCATTCTCCTGTGGGGGAAAGGTGACAGTCAGGTGAAGTCATCTGTTTCCCACAAATACCCTTGCACCCAGGAGAGTCAAAGGTCATACCTCAGCCAGCCCAGTGGGCAGGCCCAATCCCAGCTACTAGGGAGGTGAAGGCGCGAGGCTTGCAAATTGGAGGCCAGACTGGGCTACATAATGATAATTCCGTGAGAGAGAAAAAGGAGAGGAGAGGTACCTGAACTGTACCAAGGTCATGCGTTTCTTCTCCCCTCCTGACTCTTCATCTTCACGCTTCCTTCGAGGGATGTTGAACATGTTAGTGCGGAACAGTCTGCCTACTTCTTCTTCGATCTCTGCCAAGTGTTGACGTCGGAAGACAATCCAAGCTACGTATGTGCAGAAAGTATAAAAGGACTACGACCAAAAGAGAGAAGAACACAACCTCACCAAGGAGATGAAGAACTCGCTCCATCCCGGTAACACCGGCAGGAAGACGCAGCTGCTCAGCTTCCCTGGCAAGCTGCGCCCCTGACACGTGCCTCACGGTCCAGCAGGAAAATCAAACCAAAATTCTGGCTTGAAAATCAAACCAAAAACTTGCTGACAGCCTTCTTGGAAAGGTCATTCCCCGATAGCAAGGACCTACCGAACGGCTCCTGGCTACTGCTGTAGGTCGTTTTAGATGAGAAGGAAAGTCGGAGCGACTCACCTCAAAGAATTTCCAGTCTTTTTGTGTGTCTGATATTTTCTCCCTGTAACACAACAAAACACAACTGCAGGTCAAAAGGGAGTTCATCCTCCCCAAGATGGAGGATTATGATCTCTGGCCCCATTATGGTTTCATCTGAAGGCCACATGCTTAAAAGGCTTGGTTGTCGACTGATGGCGTTACTGGGAGTTGGCATCAGAGGTGGAGCCTAGTGGGAAGAAGTAGGTCACTAGGGATGCCTCCTGGAAGGATAAATAAATTTTACCCTTCTCTCTCTCTCTCTCTCTGTCTGTCTCACTCTCGCTCTTTCTCTATTTGCTAGCTGCCATGAATAAGTAGCCTGGTTCTGCCATACCCTTAAAGGCTATCTTTTGCACTGGTTATCATATTTTGTCTTACAGTATCCCAATCTCTTTTCTCCCTACACATAATGCTATGTATTCTGAGGCCCTCACCAGATGTACCACACATTTAGGTCTCCAGAACCGAGTGCTAAATAAACCTTTTTTATTTATTAATTACCCAGGCTCTTTTTTATTATAGCAATGCAAAACATACTAAGACATTGACAGAAATGTCTCCTGAAGCAATATTTATTTATCTGGTATATTTGGACTCTAAACTTCTATTCCCAAGACTCTTGCCCAGTTCTGGCAAACTCATCTTCCCTTCTGTTTCTGCCACCTGCGATGCCCTCTTCTGCATAATGGACTGTATCTCCCCTCTGGAACCATAAGCCCAATAAATCTCTCTTTCTTCCTTAAAAAGTCTACTCTCTTCATGACTTACTAAACTGATTTCAAGATCTACGGACATGCTTGGCCTTGTAGTCTGGAAAAACACCAGTTTAAGAGCATTACTATAAAGAAGAACAGGCCATAGAAAGGTGAAAAAAATACATAGATATGCATTTAGAAGACTCAGAAAGAAAAAAGAAATGATGATTGCAAAACTATAGGATGGTGATATGATGTCGGATATGCTTCTCCTCTAAGAAGACGGGACTAGACGAGTAAAGATTTGTTAGGCAAAATGACTAACAAGTAGCTGGGCACTGCTCAACATGCTCCCTGCAGTAGATCTCAGTGGCACACTGGCATGGTGCCAAAGACATTAATGCTAATGCCATGAGAAAATTGAACAGAACAACAGAACACGAAGGAGTGGAAGTGAGGGGCAGAACGGAGTGGAGTACTGTTGGAGATGCTTCTGAGGCCTGACGTGAGTGTTGCATCTTTCCATGACTGCCCCACGGTCACATGGCTGGTTTTTCCTATAGTTTTCCAGCAAACTGTAACATACAATACCACCAGAGGGGATGGGGAGCTTTGCAACCAGACTTTGGGGCCAGAGCTTTGCCCGACTCTGAGAGTATCTTAAGATACGTCAGTAATGCCCTGCCAGGTTGAAGCCAACCTAACCCACAGATGCCCCTCTTTCTAAGTCAGCAGAACCGAGATACGAAAAACAGAGAAAAATGAACCTCAACTCCAAGTGTATGAATATAGACAATAACACATATCAAGTCTCATTGAAAGAAACTCATATGCATGCTTTTAAAACTTTATAGACTAATAGGCTGGAGAGATGGCTCAGAGATTAAGGCTGTCTCACAAGCAGAAGGTCCTGAGTTCGTATTCCAGTTCCCATGTAAAAATATCAGGTGGAAATAGTAGTAGCTTGTATTTCTGGCCCTGGTGGGTGGAGCCTGGGAAATCCCAGAGCAAAGCAAAAAGAAGGTAGAAGCAATCCAGGATGATTACCGAAATCACCTTGGTCCTCCGCAGAGACACACAGTGCCTTCTGATACACACACATACACTCTCTCTCTCTCTCAAAATAAATAATACACTTAAAAAAAAAAAAAACCTTTATAGATCCTTAAAAAAGAGACACTACATGCTTGACTTTGAAACTTGGTGTCACGGTGTGAAAGTGAACTGCCCTCTTCAGGTTCATGTATTTAAATCCTTAGCTGGTATTCATGTTTTGGGAAGACTGCAGCACCTTTAAGAGGCAGTAGTAGGGGCTGAGGAGATGACTCAGGGGTTAAGACTCTGTCTCATTAAGCAGAAAGTCCTGAATTCAGACCAGGTCCCGGGTAAAAATGCCAGGTGGAAACAGAGGTGGCCTACACTTTGGGAAATCCTGAGCAAAGCAAGGAGGAGGTAGAAGCAATCTAGGATGATTGCTGAAATCATCCTTGGCCTTCCACAGGGACATGTAAACACACACACACACACACACACACACACATTTGCAATTGGTCCTGCTTTCTCGCACTCTCTGGCTCCTAACAGTGCTGGTGACCTGAACGGATCTCTAGTCTCTGCCTCCAGCCATGACTTCTGCTAAGTAAATCCTGCCATAATGAACTCTTTCTCCTCTGGTACTGTGAGCCAAATAAATACCCCTTTCTCTCCTACATTGCTTGCATCTGAGTACTATCTCATAGCAACAAAGAAAAGTAACTGCAGCACCTGGGGTCACTTGGAGAAAATCTGCTCTGACCAAAGAATGAGTTAACACAGCCTCTGTGGATTTTTCTTTCTCTAGGAAGAGGAAAAGGTTTGAAGATTCAGAAAAGCTCAAAAAAGAGGGAAACTTTTGTTGAGTTCATAACAAAGAATGAAAATCTAAGTTCTGATCAGACACTAAAGTGCAAATAAAATGTTTAGAAAAGATTGAGTCATGACAAAAAATTGAGTAGAGCAAAGTGGGAAAAGGGCAAGAAGGCAAAGTGTAAACACAGAATCTAACTGATTATTTTGGGTTACTAAACTATCAACAAATAAAGAGCAACAAACCAAACAAATGCTCAGACTCAAAAGAGAATGGGCAAATAATAATAAAAACCAAATTTTGTATTTCAAAATAACAAACAGTAACTTATTTAATAATGCAAGATGTTTTAAAATTATCCATATTCTCTTTTTCTAACAAAAGTTCTGTTTTTCTCATGATTACCTTGGATTTAGTAATATCTTTTTGTCAATAACACTCTTAAATTTCTGTGGTTTTTTAAAAATTTATTTAGTGTGTGTGTGTGTGTGTGTGTGTGTGTGTGTGTGAGAGAGAGAGAGAGAGAGAGAGAGAGAGAGAGAGAGAGAGACAGGATACTGTGTGTCCCTGTGGAGGACCAAGGGTGACTTTGGGAATCATCCTGGATTGCTTCTACCTCCTTGCTTTGCTTTGGGATTTCCCAGGCTCCACCCACCCCTGCCTTTTCTACCTGGGATCCAAACTCAGACTTTTTCTTTCTTTTTTTTTCTTTTTTTTTTTTTTTTTAAAGAAAGCTTTATTTATCCATGGGGGTAGGCACATACATACATTATGTGGGTTTTACTGGGATCGAACTCAGGTCTCCAGGGTGGCATGCAGGCACCTTATCCACGGAGCTATCTGGCCAGCCCCAGAACTTTTTGCTTTCGAGGAAGAGTCAACCCCTAAGCCATATCTCTAGCCCAATTTCTGTGGGTTTTTTTATATGCCATTTAAAAATGTGCAAGCAATTTTTTTACTTAGAAATTTTATTTCAAGGAATATATCTTTAGGCAAAACTAGGAATCTATCTTAAATAGGAAAGTTTGCCAAATACAGTGTTCCTGAGGTGACAGGAGCAGGCATGGTCTGATGCTCACGTCCAGTGCCCCTGGATTTCCTGCTGTGGCTGTCATGCTCTCTGCGTTTCCAAGGCCAGCCTGCCTTGCTCTCCTCCCTAGATGACCCTCCAGGAGAACACAGGCTCCCTGAAGACTGGTTTCTCTGGACTCTACATTGGGCACCACCACTCCCGCAGGGTAAGTACTCCATGTGTGCAAAATTAGCCACAGCAAAACACAACTTCAATTCTTTTAAAACAAACCCACCAATAAAACTCAATTGGAACTGCCCAAATTAGGTCAAAAATATCCGAAAAAAATCAACATTTAGTAAAAAAAAAAAAAAAAAGTCGTGGAAAAAAGTCACTAATAGAACTATTGGAAAGTTGAAAATTAGTAGAGGAAAAAGATCTTAGCTTCCCAACTCATTGACATGCTATAACCCATTCCAAATGGATCAAACTCTGGCATTTTTAGTGCTATTTTTAGAAACTAGAGAAGGAATCTAACAAGATGACTCAGTGGGCTAAGGTGCTTGCCATGTAAACCTGATGAGCAGAGTTTGATCTTCAGAGCCCACATGGTAGAGAGCAGAAACAGCATCTGGAAATTGCCCTCTGACCTCCACATGCGTGCATGCCATGGCTCACGTACACATGGATGATGAAAAAATGAATGGAAATCTTTCCATACTCACTTGCTCTCTCAAAGCGGCTATCACGAGTACTCAGAGCAGGTACTCGCCTGAGCCTAATTACTCTAGATAGGAAAAAAGGAACATTTTCTCAAGGGTACAGAAGTCAAAGGGCAGGCTCTAGGAGGGCGGCAATCTAACAGCATCTGAGGAGCATGCTTACTTTCCACAGTACATGTGATGTTTATCTGGCATGCCCACACCCAGCACGAGGATGCAGTACTTTTGCGCCAAGTACTTCTGTGCTTCTTCCAACTTACTCAGAACCAGTTCCATCTCTTTTTTCTCTACTAGGCCTCTGGAGGGGAGAAAGATAGGACAGGTGAATGCTGGCATAAGTCTGTGATAATTAGCAAGAAGTCACAATTATAGACATCTTGAAAGGAATATTGGTGAGTCAACAAGCTTCACTCATCAATTTGTTTTACTTGAGCTGTTAGTGAAGGAAAAAAATTCTCAAAATCTCTCAGTAATTACTAGTCACTAGAATCAGCATCCCAAGTTTATAGTGAATGTCACTAGTCTACAGCTTCCTTAGACTGGACACTGTGTATGCATCATCAGTTTTACACAGTTAGCTCTTATTCCTATAGAACATGTAAGGAGCAAGTTCCCTGGGCTGCCTGCCTAAAGTAGCGATGGAACTCTGAGGGCCCCGGCTCTCCTCAGGTCCCAGCATTGCTACTAAGTTTGGAGCTCCCCATTTGCAGGCCTCAGCACTGCATGTAGCTCTGCTTGCTGGCTGAGCTCTGGGAGCTTTGGCACTGATCACAATAGCACAAGTTCTTACGAAAGCAGCTCTAGCTCTAGCAACTTGCGAATGAGCTTGGTTGACGAAGATCTGTTCTTAGGGTACAGTAGTTTCACCCAAGTCTGAAAGGTTCGATGATAGCACAACAGAGGAGGAAGCGCTTCCAACAGTGATGAACATAACCCCCTCTGATGTTAGTCACCAGGGTGTCTGAACACATGCTGTCAGGGGCAGGGGGGAATTCAAGGATAAAATGGATATTTCTAAGCACAAAGTATCACAAGTGATGAAAGGCTTATAAGTCACTGGAATAAAGTGGAGTTTCTACAATAAAAAAGCATACTCCAACTTTGAGTGCCCAAATGCCATGTGACCCAAATATACCCCTCTGCAGGCACTCTGAGGGCCATAAACCAGTGACTGCTACCCCCTCCTCAGCACCCTTCACCCTAGTGAACCTCACAGGTGTCCTCACTACCTGATCTTTTTTGCCATAGACACCAGACAAACAACTTTCAAGAAATGCTCTGAAACGTTGCAGCCAATGGTTTTCAAGCTTCAGTAAATTATGGTGGACTTGCTAAAAGTACAGTGCCTTCCTCTCCAAGACTCTGGACAGAACCCAGGAAAGTTAAAACAACCACTCTGGCCATTCCAAAACTACATTTTGGGTCACATTTGGAATATACATAACCTGTGTGTCGAAACTGGGGAAAAAAGCTATGAAAAATGTGTAAAAGTAAAACACCCTTAACACAAAATTCTAGGCAGAGCTGGCTAGCCTATATCACCACCCTGTATCTGATAATTGTTCCTCTATACTGGTGCGTCTCTGTGTACATATGCACATAGAAACATATATATACTGGTGTCTTTTATGTGTATATATGTATGTGCATGCGAGTGTGTGTAACATTGCCTTAAAATTTTTTTTCTGAGACAAGATCTCATAGAGCTGAGGCTGGTCTTGAACTCCTGATCCTCCGGCTGGGATTACAGGCACATGCTACCATGCAAAAGGGCTCAGTGCTGAATATTTTTATGCATGAAATTTCTCACTTTGATTTTGGATAATTCTTTAAAGAATAAATTTCCAAGAAAGAAAGAAATTATTGAGTCACATTTATTTCTATGGCTCAATTTTGGCTTTCAAAATCAGTACAATAGAGGGGAAAAAGGAGTACTATTCATAACGTCAGTAACTGTTTAACAATTTGACATTTATTAGCTTTGCATGGCTAAAATCAGTTTCTTTTTCCTATGCAAATACCACAATGAAATCTATATTTAATTCTATCATAATAAAGCAAGCCATCTGGCTGATGGATGACTGAAAGTAAAAGATTAGCACGATTTTTCAGATACAATCATTTTCAGACTCTGGACTCATTTGCTTTTGTCTTTCTATAATTGATTCTTTCCATGAAACACTGTTATTTAGCCAGTGTGTTCTGGTAAGTTTTAGTAAATTTTAAAAATAAACAAGAGACCCTTGTCCCTCTGTTATCTATAAATTAAGACATAAAACAAAAGTAGTTGCTGGATTAGCAATAAGCCTCTACTGTAAGCAGAAGGGAGCATGTAAAATATAATAACCAAAAGTGCCACCAAAATCTACTAAGTTGCCTTTATTTGGAAGATTCCTCAAGTCTTCCAAGCCACAGCTGGCATTGGCTTTTGCTTGCTACCATGGCAACGTGTCATGCTCTGACTGCCTTGCTATGAAGTGCTGCCCAGGCTGCACATTACCATGGCATTACAGGAGCAGCAGCGCTTGGAATATTTACCTGATTCTTTACAAAACTATTATCCAGAAACATCTATGTAAGGAGAAAATGTTTCACCAACTGCTCGATCGTATATAAAAATGTTACATTCTCAAAGCATTCTGTAGCAGCAAGCTAATAGCTCTCTACTCAGCATTCCTAAGAGCTAAAATCATTGGTTCCACGCACTGGGCAGGGCAGCCTGGGCACTTGGAAAGTTCCAGTGTGTGAAAGGTCACAGGCCTAAGAGGCATTATTCTGTTCTGGACTCCAAGTGCCTGGATTCCTGCCTTGGGTCTTTGTCTCTGAGCCACTTCTGCCCTAAGCAGTTAGGTTTTCTACAGATAGCCTAAAACATTTTGGTGTTTTTCCTGATTGTGGAATGCTATTTTGGACAATCTATTAAAAAATAATTCTGCTTTTTAAAATTAGGTGTTTACAAATCCTTTAGCAAGAACTTTGTAAGCATAAAAAGCTTACAAAACAAGCTTATCTGCACAGTCCTATGCTGAAATTACTAACTACATGTGCTTGTCTAGCAGCTAAAGTGGTTTAACTGAACTGAGATATAAACAGAACACTTCAAATACATCAAAAGAAGCAAAATATTCTATTAATAACATCCTAGTATTGACTGCATATTGCAATGGTATTTCTTAGTCAGAGTAAAATGAAATTATTAAAATTAATTTCATCTATATGATTTTATACTTTAAGACATATTACCAGAAAAATTTAAATTACAAGCATGACTTTTGTTATACTCATTATTGAGCAGTGTCAGTTCATAGTAGAGGATTGTGTTATGAGAATTTCTGTAAGAATTGTTCAGCAAGCTTGAAAAATGTCGCAAACTCAGGCCAACAAGATGGCTGATCGTGTAGAAGCACTGGCTGCCCAAGTCTGATGACCTGAGTTTGATAATCCAAACCACAAAATGGAAGAGGAGAACTAACTCCTGAAGAGAACCAACTTCTGTCCTTTCCACACACATATCATGGCACACATGCACACAGCACATAGATACACAACATATAAACATTGAAACACCACACATGTACACACCCACCACACACGTATGCATGCACACACACAAACACACACACACACTCATCCACGAATACATAAATAAAATTTTATAATGGCAAATTCTTCCATATAAAATGTCCTGTACACAAGATTTTTAAACTGCCACCATCTCTGTCCCCTAGCAGTGACAGAGCCACAATGCATATTACAAAACTGTACTTACACCATGTAGCTTTTGGGTTTCTTCTCTAGTGAAATTTTTTCCAAGTAATGAGACAAATAATACAATAATGCCATGAGGAAGCTGTCAAGACTCTTATTTCTATGGGAAATTTTAAGAAAAAGAAAAGGAAAGTAATCAACACCAATATATCTCAAGAATTGGGGTTTTCATAATAAATAATGGAGGCAAAGGATAAGTATAATCAGAAATATCTGTTATCATGCCCATCATGCAACAATTACCATTTAAAATTCTATTCACTATACTGTTAAAGATATAAAAAATCTGGGGCTGGAGAGGTGGCTCAGGGGTTAAGCCTCCGCCTTGCAGGCCGAAGGTCCTGAGTTCGAATCCCAGATCCCACGTATAGACGCCAGGCGGAAGTGGGGGCGGCCTGCGCTTCTGGTCCTGGTAGGGCGGAGCCTGTGAATCCCGGGGCAGAAGGAGCTGAAGGTGTCCATGGTGGTTTGCGAATTCGTCCGTGGTTCTATACACACACACACACACACACACACACACACAGATGCGCGCGCACATACACATGCACATGCACACAGTTGAATAAATAATAATAATAAAAATTTTAAAAAAAGATATAAAAAATCTGATTAAAAAGATTTATTTCAAGGAAGTCGAACACTAAATTTTTATAATTGTGCTTACTATGTACTTTTCATTTTTACAATTTTTTTATTATCTAGGGAGCACAGTTCAGTTGTAGAGCATCTGGCTATACAAGTTTTTGTTAATATAAAATGTACGGGCCAAAGATGGCACTGAAAGCGAAGAAGGAAGCTCCTGCCCGTCCCAAAGCGGAAGCCAAAGCTAAGGCTTTGAAAGCCAAGAGAGCAGTGCTGAAAGGCGTCCACAGCCACAAAAAGAAGATTCTTACATCACCCACCTTTTGGTGGCCCAAAACCCTGCGGCGTAGGAGGAGCACAAATACCCTCTGAAGAGCGCCCCTGGGGAGAAACAAGCTTGACCACTATGTCATTGTCATAGTTAGGCACAAATGTCAACTTGATGGTTGAGAGTTTGAGCTCTGGGCCCATTTGTGGAGAATTAGTGGTTGGGTTAAGCCCAGAGCAAACCTGCAGGAGATTGTCTAGCTGATGGGGAGGACCCAGCCTATGGTGGGTGGGACTAGCCCCTGAACAGGTGAATAAAATACTGAGAGCTGGTTAAGGAAGATGGCATCCTTCTGTACACTTGGACAGACATGTTGGTCTGGCAAGTAAGGATTGTCCATCTCTCAGCCATTATGTAGAGATGGTGTGGCCAGTTCCCTTGGCCTTAGTGATAGTGTGAGCTCCCCTATCAAGCTGGACTAAGAAATGTAACCAGTAATTGTAAGGAAATAAACCCCTTGTTCCCTTAAACCATTTGGTGATCATTTATCAGCAACCATGCAGGTGAACTGCAATAGTCATCATCAAGTTCCCCTTGACCACTGAGTCAGCCATGAAGAAGACAGAAGACAACACACTTGTGTTCATTGTGGATATCAAAGCTAACAAACACCAGATCAAACAGGCTGTAAAGAAGCTCTATGACATTGATATGGTCGAAGTCAATTCGCTAATCAGGCCTGACGGAGAGAAAACTTACGTTCGACTGGCTCCTGATTATGATGCTTTAGATGTTGCCGACAAAATTGGGATCATCTAGACTTGAGTGCAGCTGCTAATTCTAAGTACACATCTTTTTCAAGATTAAAAAAAAAAGGACAGGCCAGGTATAGCAGCTCATACCATAATCCCAGCACTTGGGAGCAGACACAAGATGATCTCAAGTTTCAGGCAAGCCTAAACTACACAGCATGACTCTGTCTCAAAGAAACAAAAGCTTAGAAATGTATGAAGCAAACTACTCTTTCTTTACACGTTTGTTACCATCCTACTTGCTAGAGGTAGTTACTGTTAGGGATTTGGAATATTTCTTCCCATTCTTTATAACCAAAGGCATTCCTGTATAACACCTCCCCATGGACACATATACATATGCATGCACATATGCCTCAAGGTTTTTTTCAGATAATTAAGGATAAATCCTGCAGATATTAGTCTTTGCAGTTTACTTTTGCCACTTAAGTGTAAACATAGATTTCTTTCTATGACCCAATGTATAAATTTTACTCATTCTGTTTAAAAAATAGTCAAAAAAGTTTATATATTTCATAAGTTCTTAAGAGTCCTCTAGTGATCTACATTTAAGTGTTTTAAAAACATTACAACTAAAAGTGAAATTGCTAGAATATAGTACATCAGAATACTAAATTTTTATTTCCTGCTCTCCCAAAGACTGTAGGCTGACAATGCTATGACATCTGTTTTGATTAGAAGTTACTGCTCTGTTTATTCTTACAAGACTCTTTGTTCTGTTTTGAGCCAGGGTGTCACTATATATCCCCTGGAATTCCTATATATTCCCCTGGATGTTCAATCCTCAAGTGAGGGGTATAGCTGTGCTGTCACGCCAGCTCAAGTGAGGGGTATAGATGTGTGCTGCAATGCCAACTCAAGTGAGGGGTATAGATGTGTGCTGCAATGCCAGCTCAAGTGAGGGGTATAGATGTGTGCTGTCACGCCAGCTCAAGTGAGGGGTATAGATGTGTGCTGTCACGCCAGCTCAAGTGATGGTTTTAGATGTGTGCCGCCACGCCAGCTCAAGTGATGGGTATAGCTGTGCTGCCACACCAGCTCTTATAAGGCTTTTGCTGTCTTCATTCCTGTCACGAGTGGAGATTCTGACTCTGGTATGCTTTCTTTCCCCTTCGGAGCGAGACACAAGTGACCGTGGTATTTTCTTTTTCAAAGCATTAATGACTACTTGTCTCAGGCTGGTTCTCCCCAGCAACAGAACCTGGAGCTAGGATTTGACAGCAAGCAGCGGACAGGGTAAGTGACGTAGGAAATATCCTGGGGGTGGGGGGAAGGAAAAGGATCCAGAAAAGGGGAGAAAGTCAGCAAAGGGATTGTGCTAGTTACATATATAGGTGTCAACTTGACAACTGAAGGCTGAACTCAAAGCACATTTGTAAGGAATTAATAGTTGAAACAAGCCCTGAGCAACCTACAGGAGATGATGACTGATGTGGGAAGACCTGTCCACAGCGGGCAGGTGGATAAGATGGCAGCTGGCTCAGTGCTCTGGCATTCTTCAGCATACTTTGCTAGACACACTGTCTGGCAAGTGAGCTTTGCCCCTCTCCCGCATCAATCCCTGTGGATATGGTATGGCCAGTGCCCTTGGCTCCTGGTGTTGGTATGAGCTCTCTTGACAAACTGGATTAAGAACTGTAACCAGAATTACAAAGAAATAATATAAAAAAAAAACCCTTGTTCTCCTAAGCTCTTTAGTCATGAATTTGGCAACGTGCTGACAAACTGCAACAGGGTATAACAAATCATCGCATGGACAAATGTCATTCGGTCCAGCAGGGATCTGGAAGACAGTATAGAACTATCTCTGAGTTGTCCTGAGGGCTGGAAGCTGGGATATCTCCCTACCAATGCCCCTCTCACCCCAGTATGAGCATGCCCCTTGGAGGATCAAGGCTGGGCAGCAGTCTCAGGTCTCCATGACAGCCTCATGTGCACACTGAGAGGGTGCACCAAAGAGTCAGGCGCCGGGGCCTCAGGAAGCACAGTCACACACGTCATGTGGAGGAGACATCACTGCTTCCCAATTTTGTAGCTAAGGAAACTGATCTTTAGAAAGAGACGCCAGGTCATGCAAAGTACTTATTGGAACTGCTAAATATAATTCACAGAGGAAAATGTTTCATAGTGTAAATGTAAATATAGTGCAGGCCATATGGATTCAGACAACCACACTCTTAACTTTTTGCTGGGCTGTAGAAATGGTTCAGGGTTTAAGACTCTGCCTTGCAAGCAGAAGGACCTGAGTTCAGATCGCAGATCCCACATCAAAACACTAGGTGGAAATGGTGACAAATTGCACTCAGACTCTGGAAGGTGGAACCTAGGAAATCCCAGAGTGAAGCAAGGAGGAGGCGGAAGCACTCCAGGATGAGTCCCGAAGTCACCCTCGGGCCTCCACGGGAACACAAGTTGCCCCCCCACACACACGAAAAGATGGCTCACTAGAGGTAGCCTTGGACTCTTTAAAAATCAGTCCTGTAATCACTTATGAGGCAAAAATCACTGCATTACAAAGGGGGGGCTCCATGACATCTCATCAGAATTACCTCATAAAGGTTGTGAAAGAACAGATCCGCTGCATATCAGTATCTTGTAGCGAAAGCAAAGCAACAACTGGAAGGAGAGAAGATGGACAATTTCAGGCAAGATGAAGAGCTTCCTTAGTGATCTCCCCACATACCCCACATAAGGACTGTTACTCACACTTAACATCTTCCAGTGTGACATTGCCCTGCTGACATCGCTTCTCCAAGGCTTTTGCTGATTTTTCATCTCGTGAAGCAAGTCTTTTATCTGACAACCTGTTTTGGAATACAATTACTCTTTAGTAGTGTTTAAGCAGATTTTTGGTTGTGTCTAACCTATCCTGAGATGCATGAAGCATTTGCTATGAAGTAATGGAGGTTATTCATGGGTCTCATTTAATGAAATGTCATTTCAGAATGCAATTTATCAAACATTATATCCATTACACTAGGGGCGGAAGCATGGACACTGCCATAAAATGTACACATGAATAGATCTTTTAAATCATTTAGTGGGTTGGGAATGTACTTCAGTAGCATGTGTGAGATCCTTGATTTAATTCCTGGCACTGCAGCTAAGTAAGTAGATAGCATTTAATTCTGATGTGGCTGCTCTATAAAATTTAAAAAAGCCTGTAAGATTCTGAAAATAAAATGTGCTAACAGCTAAGTAACCACAGGAATGCATCTATAGGTACTATCTCTACCTCCCATCAAAATTCTGAAATATGTCTGTTTTTGTTTTGTTTTGATAAGAATGTGCACTTCAATCTAGAACAATGGGACAAATGTCTTCCTAGAGCTTGTAGAAACTTAAGTGATTCTGCCATGATGAGAAATTCAGCCACCTTTCAGAAGCTGGACCATCGAGTTCGGCAAAGTGGACTGCTTTTCCTTTCTTTCCTTTCTCCTTGCATTCTACTGTAGGTGCAAAACTGCAATGAAATGATATAATTAGGTACTTGACCTCCCCAGGAGAAATGGAACATATCAAGAGTACAGTTTAGGTTTAGGATTAGCATATATAAGGGAGCAGAGGTTATTCAGTTCATGGAGGATTAGCATATGGAATCACTATTGAAAGAAAGATTGGCCCTTTGGACCTCACCTCACATTCAATGTTGGAGCCTCAGAGGTCTCTACCATCCACAAGGCATCTTTATCTGAACATGATAAAAGCACTGTCACAAAAGAAGGAAGCTCATGAATGTGGAAAAGCTTTTATTATTATTTTATTATTTATTCAATTGTGCATGTATGCGTGTGTGCATGTATGTGTGTGTATGTATTTGTGTGTAGAACCAGGGACGAATTCAGGAACCACCATGGACCACCTCTACCTTCCCATTTACTCTGCCCTGGGATTCACAGGATCTGGCCTACCAGGACCAGAAACGCAGGTCGCCCCTGCTTCTGCCTGGTGTCTGTCTATACATGGGGTCTAGGATCCAAACTCAGGACCTTCTGCCTGCAAGGCAGAGGCTTAACCTCTGAGCCACCTCTCCAGCCCCGTGGAAAATCTTTTTGAATCTCCCAAGTACTTATTGTGGGCCAAGTGCTTTTAGGCACAATCTCATTTAATTCTCATAGCATAGGAAAATGCTACCTTTGTGGCCATTTTCACAAATTGAAGTTGAGTGATGAACTTGACTAAGATCCTGGTAAAGTCAGATGGGCACCACGTCCTCTAGTCACAGAGCTCTATGCTTAGCCACCAGTCAGTTCTGCCTCCCAAGTAGCCATCTCTGTATCACTGCTATGGAGCCTTCTGAGGGCCTTGCACCCTTTGCTTGACTCCTGGCTTCTTAAGCTATACGAGAATGTTAGGAAGTAGAGCTCTAACCGAAACCATAATGAACAACCAATACTGAGGCACTATTATCTATTAGGAATTACTTTGTCCCTGAACATGACATGGTGTCTAATGAGAACAAATATACTGATTCTCAGGAATATCAGAATCATTGTGTTTGCCAATTCTGTTGATGTGGAAATCTGTTCTGACTCATTTTTCTGCCCAAGATAATTGATATCGATAACCCATCTGTTCAAAGTTATGTCCCATTACTAAACTTAAATACAGATGTAGTGATAGAAGTATTATTTCCCAACTTCAGTCATTCTCTGAAAATGGACATCAGCTGTACAGACTCTGATTAACTTCTTACCAAATCCTACAAGAAAATATTTTAGAGAAATGACTCCCTATAGAATAAAATTAGTTCACTACTTCCTTCTAGGATATTTTGCAACCTCCTGGTAATATCCATGCTATAATGATAGTTTCATTTTTAAAAGTAAGAATATGATGTCACCTCAAAAGAATGATTATTTTCCAGGTGCAGTGGATGGAACAAATCTGTAATCCCAGCACTTGGCAGAAAGAGGCATGAGGATCAGAGGTTCAAGATCAGCCTCAGACAGTTAAAGGCTAGCCTCGATGTTCGCAATGGCGTGCTCCTTAAAGGCTCCTGAATGATATTAAGGCAGCCCCTGTAAAGCAGTCTGAACAGGCCAGCCACCTTTGCAGCTTCTATCCCTTCCACCAGCTCATCAGGTATGTTTAACAGGAAGTCAGAACCTACATTTCCATGTATTTCAAATGCTAATTCTGGCTTAAAATATGCAAAGGTCTTTATTCTACCTTAGTACTGCCTCTAGAAGCTGCACACTCAGACGTAACTTAGAGCGTGTCACAATGAATTACTTAACCACAAAGCAACTCTATGACAAAAGGGTTGTTCCCAGTGTATTCCATATAGTTTGGGATTTCTGGAGGTTTTACTTTTCAAATTGGTGGTAACTTACATGTAATAAACATATCTTTTCTCCTTTTCCTTTTTCATGTGTATGGGGAGGAACCTGCATGTGAGAATATGTGTGGATGCATGTGTGTGCATGTGTATATACACATGAGAAAGATGGAGGTTGATACTGAAAATCATCTTTGACTACTCTTCCACCTTATATAGTGCAACTTTGGCTAGTCAGCTTGCTTGGGGGAATCCCAGTCTCTGCCTATTTTATTTATGTATATTTTTTAACAATTTTTTAAACTTTATTTCATTTCTTTAGTGTGTGTGTGTGTGTGTGTGTGTGTGTGTGTGTATGTGTGTGTATCAGAGGGCACTGTGTGTCCCTGTGGAGAAACAAAGGAATCCGGGAATCATCCTGGATTGCTTCTGTCTCCTTTTTTGCTTTCTCTGGGATTTGCCAGGCTCCACTCACCAGGACCTGAAGTGCAAGCCACCTGACTTCTGTGTTTTTTTTATGAGGGGCCTAGGATCTGAACTCAGGACATTCTGTTTGTGAGGCAGTCTTAACCCCTGAGCCATCTCTCCAGCTCTTATCTATCTATCTATCTATCTATCTATCTATCTATCTATCTATCTATCTATCTATCTATCTATCTATCTATCTATCTGAGAGAACACAGGGTGCTCAGGTGGAAGTCAGAGAACAAACAACCTTAAGAAGTCAGTTTTCTCTTTCCACCATGTGGGCTTCCAGAGAAGGAACTTGGGTTTTCGAGCAGGCACCTTACCCACTGAGCTATCTCACTATTCCCCTAGTCTCTGCCTTCTGAGTCTGGAATTAAAGGTAGACCACAACACTCACTGGTTATTTTACGTGGGCTCCTGACCATGACCGTCTTACTTGCACAGCAAGCACTGGGGATTCCCAAGTGTACAGTTCCCATTTCCTACATTATTCAATTGTATTTATTTAATACGAAAGATCCATACTTAGGTTGTTAGGCTGGCCCAGCAAGCACTTTACCCACCAATCCATTTCCCTAGCCTTCTACTAGGTATTTTGAAGTATACAATTAATTTCAACTTATAACTTTCTTTCTTTTCTCTTTCTCTCTCCCTTTTTTTTCTCTCTCTCTTTCTTTTATTTTCTTGTAGAAAAAGTTTCATGTAGCTGAGTTTGGCCTTGGCCTTGCTATGTAGTCATCGCTATGTACTCCCCCGCTTCAGCTCCTAATCTCCCTGCTTCCACCTACTTGCAGGAATGACAGGCATGCTAGATCCTAACATCCTACAAGATACGCTCCAAAATTAGTGAATGTCTAATCATGCATATTTGGTAAAAGATAGTTTATGAATATGAAAAAAATCAAACTTCAAGCTAACTTTTAGCTTGAAGTACTTCCAATTAACCTCATTCATTAAAAAATCAGTTAATAAAAACATAGTCCAATTTTCATTACAAGAACCATGACAACAAAACAATTTTTAAAAAAATATACAAATGTCTGTCACAAAGTGTAAGACAGACAGGGGCCAGTAGTATTAGTTTAGTTATATACTTGTTTGTTTTTTCCTGGTGTGTGTGTATCAGAGGACACTATATGTGCCTGTGGAAGTCTAAGGGTAACTCTGGAATCATCTGAATTGCTTCTACCTCCTTTTTGCTTTGCTCTGGAGTTTCCCAGGCCCTGTCTTCCAGGACCAGAACTACAGGCTGCCACCATTTCCGCCTGATCTGGGATCAGAACTCATGACCTTCTGCTTTTGAAGCTCAGCCATCTTTCCAGCCCCGTTTGTTAAGATGGGTCCCATGAATCAGCCTTAGATTTCTGCTCTGCCTGCCTCACACCCTGAGGAGGATTACAGAAATGCACTACCAGGCTTAGTTCAACTATTCACTTTCAATCAACATTTCCCCAATGAAGATTAAGACATTTTCTAATGCAATATGACCCCATTAGTCTAAACTGTATTTCTGTAACTCAAAGGGCAATACCACACAGTAGTTAAGAACAAGGGTTCTGAGTCAAACAGATGTAACATTTAAATCACCTTTAAGTCACCTCTGAGCTGTGCAGAAGGGCCACATCACGAAATTGTCCTCAAATGACTTAATCTCTTAAAAAACCCCCACTTCCTTATCTACAAACCAGGTTAACATTCAGCTATTTCAAAGGGTTGCTTAGACTAGCACAAAAGTTAGTCCACAGGAGGCAGCTGACAAATCTTAACACAAAACAATGTCTTAAAGGTTGTTCAGCGAATGATTATCTCCAGATAGTGAAGTTTAACTGGGATTTTAGTTTTATATTCCAGTATTTTTTCTTTTGCACCAAGCACATGTAATTATTATAAAAATTTCTAATGAAGTTTTGTTAAAATTTACCTTTTGAACTCGAGAGTTCTGGTTTCATCTTTCCAGTACCACATTCCTAATCGCAAACCCCATTGCTGCAAAATGAAAGGATTGCATAAAACATATCTAGAATTCAATTTACGAGTCACATGTTACAACAAACCTTTAATAATTCCTACTATAAAATCTTTTATTTTTTATTTTTTGCTTTGTTGTGTGTGTGTGTGTGTGAGAGAGAGAGAGAGAGAGAGAGCGCATTATGTGTCCCTATGGAGGTCCAAGGGTGACTTTAGGAATCATCCTGGATTCCTTCTACCTCCTTTTTGTTTCATTCTGGGATTTCCCAGACTGTACCCATCAGGGCTTGAAGTGCAGGCTGTCATTTCCGCCTGGGATCCGAACTCAGAACCTTCTGCTTGTAAGGCAGTCTTAACCCCTGAGCCATATCTCCAGCCCTGGTGTAAGATCTTAAAAGAATTTTTGGCTGTTTTTCTGCTTGATTACATCTTTTTTGTTTTTATATGTGATTCTTGGATGGAAAGGGAGAGAGGGAAGAAAAAAGGGAGGGAACAAAGTAGAAAAATTTAGCTCAAGGTAGTCAGTCATTCAGGAGACTAGATGCCCAAGGCAGCCGCCACCTCTAAGCTGGGTTAGCCTCTCATCAGAGAGCCTGTTCTGCTGCTGTGCGCGCCCATCTTGGGGCAGTATCCCCCCAGCACGGGGCAACCCACCAGCCTTTGCTCCTTTGGAATCTTCCCCAGAGCAGGCCTGCTCCTCCCCTCCCCCCCCGGGGTCTACACTGTGCGACCACCTGCCGGAGAAGACCTGCGCTCACCGCCAGCTACGTGTCCGCTGGTGTTTGCTGGAAACCTCTACTTCTGTTTTTGTAAGCATATGTGCCGGTGTGTTCTCGAGACCCGCGGACCCCGGTGGAAGCTGACGACGGCCGAAAGGGGCAAGAGGGAGGTGGAAGGAGCTGGAGGGCGCGGGACGGTTAGCAAGCGTCGCCCGGCCTCGCCCCCTGGGCGCGTCGAACTACCACCCGCCGTGCCAAGGGCTGGCCGCGGTCAGCACGGCCCCCCTGCGCCGGCGACCCGGGCGGCACTTACGTCTAGCGTGGAGGAGGAGGAGGTTGGACCATTGAACTGCCGCCTCCTCGCGTAAAACTCCGGCACCCGGTACATGGCCTCACCCTGGGCGTCTGGGCGTAGCCAGGGCTACGGCCCGCGTATCCCAGGGCGGGCGTCAGGGCGGGGCTTCCAACGCAGGGCGGGGCGGGGCGGGGCGGGGCGGGGCGGGGCGGGGCGGGCAGGGTTTGTTGTCATTGGAGGGAATCAGGTTCAGTCCCGCGGGGAAGACCCGTCCCAACCGTGAAGCCGAAATACCGGTTGGGCAGAGGCGGTTCTGGGGAAGAGTCGATCTGGAGAGAGATAGTCACGGTGGAAAGAGGCTGGACGGGAAAGTTTTCTAAACGTGTCTCCTGCTCAACCGGTTGTGGAACCTGATTTGATTCTTCTGAACATATCCAAATGAGAAGTCGTTTTTTTAAACGAATAGTGTGTCCAAAGCATCAGCCTTTTAAGTATCTAAAATCAGTGTTGCTCAGAACAAAAGCAAAAGCAAAACACGATCTGCTTCGTGCTAACTAACGGATGTTCAATTCTTATATTTACACTTCAAAATCATACACCTTATACTTTCTTGTACGTTCTCTTGCAATTAATATGCAGATTTTGGCTATTTCCCTCCTCCAACATTAAGCAATGCTAGATGACACACATGAACCTAATGTACCTAATGAAATGTTTTCATGTCCCATGGTTTAATTGGTATGAGATGCTCAGTAAACCCAAGCGCATACTCCCACAAATTTTAAAATTAAGATAGTGCTTCCCCAGCTTCCCAGTCACTTTACAGTGATATGAGATTGCAATCCCTAGAGTCGTGTTCCACTTGTCCATTCTACTAGCTGTTCAGGTTGGTTCAAATGCATGGGGACCCATCTGTACACCGGCAGTGCTGGGCTAAGGCTGAGGACAAAGCCTGCTTGTTTACTTTCTTGAAAGGAAGAGAATATTCCAGAAGCCAGTATTAAGAACTTGGAGTGGGGGCTGGAGAGGTGGCTCAGGGGTTAAGCCTCCGCCTTGCAGGCGGAAGGTCCTGAGTTTGGATCCCAGATCCCACGTGTAGACGCCAGGCAGAAGCGGGAGCGGCCTGCGCTTCTGGTCCTGGTAGGGCGGAGCCTGTGAATCCCGAGGCAGAAGGAGGTGGAGGCGTCCATGGTGGTTCACGAATTCGTCCGTGGTTCTACACACACACAGACACACGCGCGCACATACACACGCACATGTGCACAGTTGAATAAATAATAATAATAAAAAATTTAAAAAAATCTTAAAAAAAAAAAAAGAACTTGGAGTGGGGTGAACAGGGAAAAACATGAGGAAAAGTACCAGAAAAGACTGAGATCAGAAAAGATCAAGGAAGCTAGTCATTCAACAATCATTAGTGTGGTGAGTAAGCTCTTCAATTTACTTACCAAATACATTTACGTGCCAACAGGAAAACCAAAGATTTTATAGACCTCCCCATAGCCCAATCTGTGGGGCTCTTAGAAAGCCCCCCACCTCGGGCTGATGGGGGATGAAAAGTCACACCAAAACCAGCACATAATGTACAAAGGAGATTTATTGCCAAATAATTAGGTGGGTAAGCAGGCAAGCAATAATGCTGTGTCTAAAACAGAAAGGTAGCATCAAAATCTAACTTTGGGGGTCCTTTATAGGACATGGACATGTGACTATAGGGCAGGGGCATGTGACTAAAAGTATACTGGAATGAGAAGGGGAACTTGTCCTGGGTGGGTGAAAAAAGTCCTGCGGAGCTGCAGACAGATTGGGGGCTGTGGAGAACCTTGGCAGAGTGGAGCTGCCTTATCTTGGCAGGCTGGGAACTGTGAAGCATTCTTGGTCTGGACACGGACATGGGGGGGGGGCAGCTTGAGCCATTTTGTGTTTAATATACCCAACATTATGTCTAATATAAGCCCAATCCAATGTACAAAATAAGGTAAAATGTAAATTACTGAGAACTCAAAAGTTTTTTTTTTTAAGTAGCATGAGGAACAAGAGAGACAATTCAGTAGGTAAGGTGCCTGCTTCGAACCCTGACAGAGCTGTCTTCTAGCCTCTACTCATTTTCTCCCCCCTCCCTCTTAAGTAAATTTTTTAAATATATTTTTTCTCTGTGTGTGTGTGTGAGAGAGAGGGGGGGGGAGGGGGCACACTGTGTCCTGTGGAGAACCATGGCTGACTCAGGGAATCATCCTGGATTGCTTCTACCTCCTTACTTCCCTCAGGGATTTCCCAGGCTCCACCCACTAGAGCTGGACCTTCTGCTTGAGAGGCAGTGTCTTAAACCCTTGAGCCATGTCTCCAGCCCAGCCCTCAAAAATTTTTAAAAGTATCATGAAGGTTGGAGAGATGGCTCAGGGGTTAAGCAGAGGGACTTGAATTCAGATCCCAGATCCCATGTAAAAATGGTGGAAATGGCAGTGGTCTGCACTTCTGGCCTTGGAAGCAGCAGCCTGGGAAATCCCAGAGCACAGAAAAAAGGAGTTAGGGCAGTCCAGGATGATTCTCCAAGCCATCCTCTGTTACACACAGATACACACAAAGTAACACGAATAGCTGAACATAGCAGCATATGCCTGTAACCTAGCACTCAAGAACTGATTTGGAGGCTTAACTGGGGCTACAAAACAAGACCCTGCCCCCCCCCAAAGTGCATGAGAAATTGTTTCACATTAGAAGAACACAAATTTTCAAGAAAAATTCAGTAACTAAAGTACTTCTCTATTACCTTCCCTAAGAGGAAGATAGTCAACTCTATTACATGCTTTTTACCAATCACATTTTTAATGCTTTATACTCTTTTGTATTTAGTGTGCTGTGTACATGTGTGGATATATACATGCCACTGCACATACATGGTCATTAAAGAATAACTTGTGGGAGTCAGTTCTTTTTTCCTACCACATGGATTTTTGGGACTGAATTCAGATCATCAGGTTTGTGGCTCTCCAAAATATTTTTAATTTTTTAAAAATTTGTGTGATGGGGCTGGAGAGGTGGCTCAGGGGTTAAGCCTCCGCCTTGCAGGCAGGAAGGTCCTGAGTTCGGATCCCAGATCCCATGTATAGATGCCAGGTGGAAGCGGGGTCGGCCTGCGCTTCTGGTCCTGGTAGGGCGGAGCCTGTGAATCCCGGGGCAGAAGGAGGTGGAGGTGTCCATGGTGGTTCGCAAATTCGTCAGTGGTTCTACACACACACACAGACACGCGCGCGCGCACATACACACGCATATGCACACATTTGAATAAATAATAATAAAAAATTAAAAAAAAAAAGAAAACCCAGAGCCAAGCCAAAAAAAAAAATTTGTGTGATGTATATGCATGTTCAAGCGCATATATATGTAGGATCAGGACAACCACTGGGTGTCAGTCCTTACTTTTCCACCTTGTTGAGACAGGGTCTCTGATACCTTAAGCCAGGCTAGCTGGCATGTAAGTTTTTGGAGCCCCCATACCTGCCTCTCATTTGTAAGCATTCCCCTTATCCACTGAGCTATTTTGCCAGCCCTGAATGCTTCCTTTTTCTTTTTTAATTATTTATTCAATTGTGCGTGTGTGTGTGTGTGTGTGTGTGTGTGTGTGTGTGTGTGTAGAACCACCATGGATGCCTCTACCTCCTCCTTGTTTACTCTGCCCTGGGATTCACAGGCTCCGCCCTACCAGGACCAGAAACGCAGGGCAACCCCCCTTCCGCCCGGAGTCTATAGGTGGGGTCTAGGATCCGAACTCAGGATCTTCCGCCTGCAAGGCAGAGGCTTAACCCCTGAGCCACCTCTCCTGCCCCCTGAATGCTTATTTTTCTAACCTTAACTCACAAAGAATCATCTCTACACTAAAAGGGGTAAAGGAAAGAGCGCTGTGGCGTCTTGGTTTGCTCAAAAGATTTTAGAACTGAGGATATGGCTCAGTAATTAAAGCACCTGTCACACAAGCAAAAGAACCAGAGTTCAGATCCCCCAAATTTCACATGAAATGTAGGACCAGTATGATAATTCCAGCCCTGGAAGACCAAGTCTGGGAATCCCAGAGCAAGCTTACCAGACTAGCCCAATAGGGGAGCTCTGGGTTTAACCAGAGACCTAGCCTCAAAGTAATAATGTGGAAGAACACACACCCACATGCTCAACAACATGCAAGCACATGCATACATATGAAAATAAAAGAAAAAAAGACTTTTCAAAATTAAATATCACCCTACTACACTTCAAAAATGTACATGCTCTAAAATATTTCCATTTCAAGAGCAAAAATAAAATTGGATTCTTTCAAAAGGTCCATACTTTTTTTTTGTTTTTGTTTTATTTTTTTTTCACATTTTTTTTTTTTTTCCGGTGCTGGGGACCGAACCTAGGGCCTCGTGCTTGCCAGGCACGCACTCTACCACTGAGCTAAATCCCCAACCCCTCAAAAGGTCCATACTTTTTACTTAGGAACAAAATTCTGTATGTTAATTTCTAATTCTGTAACAAATTCCAGTTTATGCATGAAAACACACAGAAGCAATTGAACAAATACTATTTCTAACCCCAACATATATTCCCTAAACAACTATCTTGTGACATATGGTTGTGAGGTTTTGTTTTTCAACTTCAAGTCTAGAATATGCTTTACAACACAATCTTCATAAATGTTCAATTTCAAGTAGGAATGTCTTATGTGCCTACTTGGGTACATGAAATCTTTTGGTTTCATTTAGATATTCAGGTTATATTATTGTTTAAGATTATATATAAAACCAATAATCAAATTCTCATTGTCTCCAATATATTGAATGGGTAATGTATTAAATATCCTGCCAAGGTTAGAGATGTAAATAGCATATGTTTGGTTCTTATTTTTAGTTCTAAATTTATTGTTTTGTGTGTAAGAGAAAGAAAAAAAAGAAGCAGCATGCATGTGCTCTGGGACACGTATGGAGGTCAGAGAACAACTCTGTAGCATGGTTTCTCTTTTCTACCTTTATATTGGTTACAGGGATCTAACTAAGGCCTTCAGGCTTTCATAGTAACTACTTTTACCCTCTGAATCACCTTGCTTGCCCTTGTACAAGTTTCATACCTTTTTAATTACATTTCTTAAATGTCTTGAAACTTCATATATTTCAATTACTATATTTTGACAGATTGTCTAGGTCTATCACTTCAAAACAGGGGCTATGTTATTCAGACAAAAGAAGTGCATGTTCTGAGAAATGCTTCTTTTATCCCTTCGAAACACACACACACACTCGAAGTTATTTTAGGCATGATCACTAGTTCTGAGCACCACTACTTTGAAGTTCAAGCAATGTTAATTATTCTTTAAAT
Source organism: Typhlomys cinereus (assembly GCA_023101885.1). NCBI lineage: Eukaryota > Metazoa > Chordata > Mammalia > Rodentia > Platacanthomyidae > Typhlomys > Typhlomys cinereus. The sequence continues at coordinate 10,701,535 of JALPQD010000017.1, read as the reverse complement.
TGTAATTTAGCCCCATCCTAAGATCAAGTACTTTTTCCACTGTTATTTGACCATGGCTGGCCTAATCTGCTAAGAGGTTCCCAGGAGTTCTTGAGTTACCAGTTTCAATTGACTTCTGGAAACACTGAATGGCTACTTTAGTAACTTTATCTTAGTTAATATTCAAATTCAGATAAACTTGAGAAGATAGAATTAAATAAAACATACACACAAGACTAAGTCTTAAAAATTACTTTTCAAAATAACAGAAAATGAAGTATCTGATATAATATTGAGGTTAATGTAATAATAGCAAGTGGCTGGAAGCTAAGCCATAGTACCACTGGTCATAAGACTTTAGAAACTAATCTCTTCTAAAAACCTAAAATGAGCCATACTAATACCAAATTGTGTTATATGTTGAGGTTAGAGCATATGTTGAGCTATTGTGCACAAAACCACAATCCGCAGCACACACAGGAGAGGGAATAACTTTGGACAAATAAAGGGCAAGTAAAAGAGCAGTATGATTAGTTGGTATTCTCTTGACAAATTCTTATTAAAAGTTATTTTAAGCCAGGGGGCAGGAGCACACATCTATGGTCCCAGCACTTGGGAGGTGGAAGCAGAAGGATGAGAACTTCATAGCAACCCCAGGCCACGCTGAGCCACATAAGACCACCTCAAAAGACCACAACAAATAACGTAACAAAGCCCATCCTAAAGCTACTATACAATCGTTAGTACTAAAGCAGTTTGCCAAACATTTCTATCTTGTAAGTTGTTGGTTTCATTACACCCTGAAATGCCCACTCCTGAAGAATTCCCACCAGTGTGAGAAACCTATCTTCAGCTTTCTAAAGGATGGTGTAATCTTTGAAAAATTCCAAAATATTTTGAAGCAGTTTCAATTAGTTATCTTTCTTCCCCTACATTTGAGACTTGCTACCATGAGAGATGGGCATTATTAAAGTCCAATATCCTTAAGCTAATTTGTTTCTTATTCTTTAAATACTCTCATTCCAAAAAGTTTTTGCATCACAAGATGTCCGTCCCCTACTACACTGAAAACACAGCTTGTGTTTCACTACTGTTTTAAGTACATGAAGCAAACTTTTATCCTATATTAAATTAAAATATCTGTCCAATTTAAAACACTATTCTCAAATCAACTGAACTAAATTCTTCCAAGTTCCCTTAAAAGAGAACAAAGCAGAAATGCCATCCCATTAAAATATAAAAACCAATCCCTTTCTCCTACAGATATAAATTTTAAGGTTTAAACCTAGAATAATGAATCTCCGGATTTAAGATATTCCTATATCTGAATACATAGGAAAATTGTCATGTTGAATAAAAATATAGTACTATCTTGTAGCTTGCCTTTTAAAAAAATTATAGAAATGGTTCGATGCAGATAATACAAAGGCACTAGGACCTTCAAATCAAAATATCTTCTATTTTCCAAGTAAGTATAACTGTTGGAAATAAGTTCTTATAGAATTTGCCATATGCTAGATTTAAAGAAGTAAGCTAGATTTAAAAATTAAAGCTGAAACAAGCTTGACTAGATTTGGACTCAGTGTGAAAGCTCATCTGCTAGCTGTTTCAGGCCTGTATGTCACAAGATCCATATTTGCATACTACCTTTGGCTATTATGAAAAGATGCTCTCCTCTTTTTTTTTTAAACTTTAGAGGGAAAAAAATCTTAAACAGAACTCCGAAATATAGCTTGTATTTTCCTGAAATATTCAGGCAAAATTTCTACTTGTATACTAACCCCAGGGCTTAGGTATTTGGATTCACCTGGACCCAATCAGGTTTCTCTACTAAAGAGAGGGAAGAAAAGTTTACCAACTCTTCTCCCCTTAAGTTGCTGGTGATTCCAGGCCGGCACTTCATCTGAGAATTAGAAAAGATTGGATTAGATAAACTTTGTATCATGCTAACATGTTAAAAGATCAACCTGGGAAGGAGGGTAAAATTAAAAACACCAGACAGCAATTTTGAGATCAATTTCAGCTTTACTTTAAATTTGCATGTTTACAGAACTATACCTGTCTTTAAAGTGACTGCAATGTTTAGTCTTAAAGTAGTACATAAAAATAAACAATCCAGGCTTCTCTATCTTGTTTCCCAGCTTCCACAGGTGTGCAGACCTCAGGTTTCCCATCTCAAGCATATCTCCATGTACAAACTAAGCTTAGCCGAAAAAAAATGCTCAAATCAGCAATCAAAATGCATTAAAGAGAAACCTTTTCTTTTCAAAATCAAACTTTAGAACTAACCTGTTTAACTAAAACTAAGTTGTTGCACCTTTCCTTTCATTTGTATGCACCAGGTAAAGACTTCCAATAACTGATCCCTCACTTGGCACAAGGACGTGTCAAAGAAACCAAAACAAAAAGGGTGGGGGGAGAGAAAGGAAAAGAGGTTTACACGGACTCCAGCGCAAGCCTAGTCCACTTCCTCGATGGTGGGTCCCCCGGAGCCTCCGGTGCCGCAGCCAGGACCGCCTTGGTATAGTTTGCTGATGATGGGGTTGCACACTCTTTCAAGCTCTTTCTGCTTGTGTTCATACTCGTCTTTCTCTGCCATCTGGTTTCGGTCAAGCCAGTTGATCACCTCCTGGCACTTGTCGAGTATCTTGTTTTTGTCCTGCTCGCTAATCTTGCCCCTCAGTTTCTCGTCTTCCACGGTCTGCTTGATGTTGTAAGTGTAGGACTCCACGGCGTTTTTGGCTGCGACGCGGTCACGATTGGCTTCGTCCTCCGACTTGTACCGCTCCGCCTCCTGCACCATCCGGTCAATGTCGTCCTTGCTCAGACGACCTTTGTCGTTGGTGATGGTGATTTTGTTTTCCTTACCGGTGCTCTTGTCGGCGGCGGTGACGTTGAGGATGCCGTTGGCGTCGATATCGAAGGTGACCTCAATCTGGGGGACCCCGCGGGGTGCTGGGGGGATCCCAGTCAGGTCGAACTTGCCCAGCAGGTTATTGTCCTTGGTCATGGCCCGTTCGCCCTCGTACACTTGCACCAGCACGCTGCTCTGGTTGTCCGAGTAGGTGGTGAAGGTCTGCGTCTGCTTAGTGGGGATCGTGGTGTTCCTCTTGATGAGCGGGGTCATGACGCCGCCCGCCGTCTCGATGCCCAGCGACAGCGGGGTCACGTCCAGCAGCAGCAGGTCCTGCACGTTCTCCGACTTGTCCCCGATGAGGATGGCCGCCTGCACCGCGGCGCCGTACGCCACCGCCTCGTCGGGGTTGATGCTCTTGTTCAGCTCCTTGCCGTTGAAGAAATCCTGCAGCAGCTTCTGGATCTTGGGGATGCGGGTCGAGCCGCCCACCAGCACGATCTCCTGGATCTGGCCCTTGTCCAGCTTGGCGTCGCGCAGCGCCTTCTCCACCGGCTCCAGGGTCCCGCGGAACAGGTCGGCGTTCAGCTCCTCGAAGCGCGCGCGGGTGATGGACGTGTAGAAGTCCACGCCCTCGTAGAGCGAGTCGATCTCGATGCTGGCCTGCGTGGACGAGCTCAGGGTGCGCTTGGCGCGCTCGCAGGCGGTGCGCAGCCGGCGCACGGCGCGCTTGTTGGGCCCAATGTCCTTCTTGTGCTTGCGCTTGAACTCCTCCGCCAGGTGGCTGACCATGCGGTTGTCGAAGTCTTCGCCGCCCAGGTGCGTGTCGCCGGCCGTCGACTTCACCTCGAAGATGCCGTCCTCGATGGTCAGGATGGACACGTCGAAGGTGCCGCCGCCCAGGTCGAAGATGAGCACGTTCTTCTCGCCGCCCGCGCAGCCCTTCTTGTCCAAGCCGTAGGCGATGGCCGCCGCCGTGGGCTCGTTGATGATGCGCAGCACGTTCAGGCCCGTGATGGTGCCCGCGTCCTTGGTGGCCTGGCGCTGCGAGTCGTTGAAGTAGGCGGGCACCGTGATGACCGCGCTCTGCACCTTGCCCCCCAGGTACGCCTCGGCGATCTCCTTCATCTTCGTGAGCACCATGGAGGAGATCTCCTCCGGGAAGAAGGTCTTCATCTCCCCCTTATACTCCACCTGCACCTTGGGCTTCCCACCCTCGCTCACCACGCGGAACGGCCAGTGCTTCATGTCCGACTGCACCGTGGCGTCCTCGAACTTGCGCCCGATCAGCCTCTTGGCGTCGAAGATGGTGTTGGTGGGGTTCATGGCCACCTGGTTCTTGGCGGCGTCGCCGATGAGGCGCTCGGTGTCGGTGAAGGCCACGTAGCTGGGGGTGGTGCGGTTCCCCTGGTCGTTGGCGATGATCTCCACCTTGCCATGCTGGAAGACCCCCACGCACGAGTACGTGGTGCCCAGGTCGATGCCGATAGCCGGGCCGCGGGCGGACATCCTGGCTGAAAAGACAGGAAAGCGACGTTAGGACGGGGAGCCCACAAGGCGAGGCGGGGGGCCCAGCTAACGGTCGCCTCGCACCACTCCCCACCGGGCGCGATCACCGTCTCCCGGCTCCCTCCGCTCGGCTCCCGGCTCTTAAAGCCGCCTCCCGGGCTCCGGGAAGCCAATCCGCTCCCGGGACCGCCCACCGCCTGCTCGTCGGGAGGCCCCACAGGCTTGCCTGGTCCGAATGACCAGCCCGTGGCCCAACAGATATCTAGTTAGGTGAGGGGCGGGACTCCGGCCCGGCCAGGAGACCGAGGGGCGGCCGTTATGCAAATGAAGCGCCTGGCCGCGCCTCCTGCCGCTTGGGGGCGTTAGGCTCGCGCCCCCCAGAGCCAGGTGTACGTGCATCTCCTCCCCCTCCCCCCCCGCTGGCTTTGCCTTTCCTACAGCGGGATTCGTTGACGTCCGTCAGATTGGCAGCTTAGCGACCCAATGAGCCGCGCAGGCGCTCCACCGGGGGGCGGGGAAGACAGGCCTGGGCGTGGCGCGCGGAGGTTGGCGCGGAAGGGGAGCGCGAGCCGGCGGCTGGCTGGCTGGCTGGCTGCGCGGTGGGGGTGCCGAGGGAGGTTCGGGGTCGGCTTGGCTAGAAGAGGCCGGTTCCAGCGGCGGGACGCGGCCGGGGCCGGGAAGTGAACGTGGAATTTCACCGCTCGGGGGTGCGCGCGGCACGGCGGTGCGCCGGGGGGCGAGGCCGGGAGACCCAGCGGATTCCCGCGCTGCGCCCCCCGGAATCCCGCCGTGCACCCGGCGCTGTCCCTCCCTCGTCTCACCCCGAGCGCTTCCTCCGCCGCTCCGGGAAAATTCTCAAAACCCACGCAAGTCTGTGGTCCCGTGTGACCCCCGCGCGGCGTACGCCGCGTTGCCCGCGAACCAGCCACGCTCAGCGCAGCTGGGCTGAACGCGACGCTTGGGTCCCCCAAGGACGAAGCTTTCGGTGCCCCAGAGCGGGTAGATGGGAAGGAGGGGCTCCCCGGCCTCGCTCGGTGGGCCCGGACACCGGCTCTGGAGAGTTCTAAAGCAGGCTCTTGTAGGAGGACTCCCTCTAGGAAGACGGGGTTTCACGCTGGGGGAGTAGGGGGGTGTCCTGGACCGCCTGGTCCTTCACCCAGGGGTGTACCTGGGCCTTCATCCTAGGAGCGAGACCTGACCTATTCACTCTGGGGGTCCTGCAAGCTTTGGCAGGTAGGTACCTGCTGCGAAAAATGAAGGGATCGTGTGACAACGAGGTAAACAGGACTGGGAGGAAAAGGCCAGCGAGAACACCCTGAGATCTAGGGGGGGAATGTGTTCCGGAGGTCTCTCTGGAAGAAGTGTCCAGAGAGGGCAGGCCCACACAAAAGCCAAGCGAGGCAGGACAGGAGGAGAATTTTTGTGTCCAAAGGGTAATGTCGACAGAATTCTATGAAAAATTGGGAACATCTAAGATTCTTTCATGCAGTCCCCTGTGAGATTTCCAATTTTTAAGAATACATTTGCTATTGAATATGTTAATCTCGTGGATTAAATAGAGTCGGTTTTCACAATTCTATTTTCTATGAAAGAAGATGAAGCTAAAAATTGAAATAGGAAAGTGATTAAAGAAAATATTGGGGCAAGGCTGGTGGTACCTACTAGACAGGGCAACATAGTAAGACCCTGTCTCAAAAGTCTAAATGAAGTTAGTGTGTAGGTACTCTTAATTATAGATCTCATGATTTTATTTTAAAATATAGGTGTGTGTATGTGTATCAGAGGGCATGTGTGTCTGTGGAGGGCCAAGGGTGACATTGGCATCACCCTGGATTGCTTTTACCTCATTGCTTTGCTTTGGAATTTCCCAGACTCTGTCCATCCAGGTCAGAAGTGCAGGCCGCCACCATTTCCCCCTGGAGTTGTTTTTGAGGGACCTGGTATCCCAGTTCAGGACCATCTGCTTGGGAGGCAGAGTCTTAACCCCTTAGCCATCTCTCCAGCCCAGATCTCATGATTTTATTTTGGAAATTCTTTTATGATTTTATTGTGTTTTTTTTTTTTTTCTTGAGAGGTTTAGCAGACGCGATGGTACATACCTATAATCCCAGCACTGGGGAAGGCTGAGGCAGGAGGATCCTGAGTTTGAGGCCAGCTTGGGCCACGGGGCAAGAGCCTATCTGAAAAGAAAAAAAGAGGGATAGGGGTAGGCAGACGGGGAGGAGAAAGAGAGCTGGAAAGCAGTATTCTCTAGAAACAATGAGATAATGCAGTTTAGCCACAGAGCTTCTGCCCCAACTAAAAGAATGAGAACAAACTTCTGGTCTCTTGCATTTAGGCATCGGTAGCCCCTCACACACTTCAAACAAAACCAGACTGCAGGAAGACAGGCCCAAATCCCTCCCATATAAACAGCAAGAGTTGCAAAAGGAGAGATTCTTTTATGTGGTAGCTGTTTTACCCCGTGTACCTTTTTCTGCAGATCTTTCTGAACAACACAGCTTTCCCAAGTAATTGAATCGGTTAAACCTACATTCAGCCTTGGTTTTTTCTGTACTAGTTTTTCACCTGGTAAATTGATGTTCTTATGTTTCATACTTTATGTGGCATCCCAAACTTTCCCTGGAAGGTATAGAAGCTAATTTTTAAATTTTGTATTATTTGTGTGTGTGTGAGCACGTGGGCACAGCTTGTGTGAGGAGGTCATAGGACAACTTCATAAAGTCAAGTTCTCTCCTGGGACTCTTACATAGTGTAGAATTTGGGGATGGGCCATCAGACTTCCTAGACAAGCATCTTAATCCTCTGAGCCATCATCAGGCCTCTCCACTTTTATTTCACACTTCATCTAATTATTTTTTGTGGGCTTCATCCTGTGGAAATAATGGAAAATACAGGAATTGTTATTTATGGTAGCACCATAAAGAAATTAGAAATGGCTTAAATATACAGGGCTAAGAAATTATACACATAATTATTATGTAGTCAAAAGAATTGCTTGCAGGATTTTTCATGATACTGGAAATTGTTCACTATATGATTAAGTGAATAAAAGATTTTTGTGACTTTTTCTTGTTTTAAAAGCAAGGTTTTATTTATGAGTAGAGAGAGAACAGGAGTGTGTAATGAGATCAGAAGTTGGATCTCTTCTTTCACCATGTGGGCCCTGGGAATCAAATTCAGGTCAGTAGATCTCTGCACAGGCAATTTGCCTCCTTAGCCTCTCACTGGCCTCTGTATCTCATGCTATGTGTGGGATAATCTCATATCTGAAAAATATGTCAAAATCAAAATGGCAGGATGTTTTCTTTTTGTTTTTGTACTTAGGCTTTTTTTTTTTAATACTGTTTTTGAGACAGGGTCTCAGTCCAGTCTGGCCTCAAACTTGCCAAGAAACTGAGGATAAACTTGAACTTCTAACCCTCCTTACTTCATTTATGGATTGCTCATTTATGCAATGCTGGGGATCGAATCCAGGGGGCTTTGCATGTTAAGCAAGTACTCTACTCTGACTTAGATCTCAAACTCCAATAAGTGATCTTTTTACATTATTATTGAGGGAACAGTGCAGCCAGAGTGCACATGAATCAGTCAGAGGACAGCTTTCAGGAATCAGTTTTCTTTCACTATTTTGAGTTCTGGAGATTAAACACAGATGGTCAAACTTGGTAACAAGTGCTGCCCGAACCCTCTTACTAGCTGCTATACTTGATTTTTAAAATGGCATTTAACATTCAATCAAATCCAATTTGCTAGTATTAGTCCCTATAAAATAATACTGATTTCCAAAAAAATGAGATGTCTGTTCACTAGCTGTACTAGACTGTTTGAAAAATATTCTTTTTATCCATAAACCTAATTTTCATGAATGAAATAGTAAGGAAAGAAGAGCTTTATAGCATATGCTAAGCATACTTTAATTCATTCCCAGTACCCAGGAGAGTATCTAGGACCGTAATAATTCATCAACTCAATGGCTGTTGTTTGTGTTTGGTGTTGGGGATGGAACCCAGGGCCTGTGTCCACAAAGCATGCAACACACTACCACTGCCCACTCAGCCCACTCAGTGTCCATTAGATGTTACTTGAAGTACAATACTGAATCAAATTCTGCAATAACTGCATGTGTAAGAGGACAACCTCTCGTCGTGCTTCTGTGTTAAGTGACACTGGTGAGGCCAAAAGTTAAACATCTGAAAAGGCATGTATATTACAGATAGGAAGGTAGCACGAGACCTCGAACTACAGGTGTGAGTTACTAGACTGCCCTGAAGTCACTAACTGAACAAAAATGCTTTTCTGCAATTCTCTCAGCCCCACCCAGGCACAGTCTTCGCTAGGATTGGCATTGTTTTGACTGGGCATGGCAGCTTGAAGCAAGTTAGAGTAACAGCTTATGAGGGTCTTTTTGAATAAACGGGCTCAACCAACGATTATCTTTAAGATCATTATAAATATGGCCATTTTATAACTTGGAAGTGCCATCCCTCATTTTGAGGCAGGGTCTTTCTGTGTAGCCCTGCCTAGCCTTAAACATACCTCTTGCCTCAAAAGTGCCCTGCTTTGTGTTGGGGAGATAGCTCTGAAGTTAGTGCTTACATGCAAGTGAAATGCCCAGAGTTCAGATCCCCAGATCTCAGGTAAAGTGCCTGCCAAGTGTGGCACCTGCCTGTAATTCCTGCCCTGGAAGGCAGAGCCTGAACCCCCACAGCAAGCTGGTTAGTCAGACTTGTCCTATCTGTGATCTCTGGGTTAATTTAAGACCTAGAAGAGACCTTCCTCAAATGGAAGAACAATTCAGGATGTTTCCTGGTATCAACTCAATACTGCCCCCCCACCTGTAAACACACATGTAAAAAGACCACAACCTCTGTCTTAAACTCTCCAGCAGTGTGGGAATAGTTCACTCTTTCTTCGAATCTTAAAAATATGTGATGTTAGGTATGGTGGCTTATACTTGTAATTCCAGCACTCAGAAGGCAGAGGCTGGGTCACCAAAAATTCAAGGCCAGCTTGGTCTAAATAGCAGGTGCCAGAACAGCCTGGGCTACACACAAAGAAACCAAAACAAACCTGTCTTTAAGTGACTGTTATAAATGACAGCACACAGAAAAATGGGTAAGGAGCTACCATGCCAGGTATGAAGCCTAAAAGATCTGAACTTGGAGATGACTGTGGAAGTGCAGGCAGCCTTCCTTGTTTCCAGTGCTGCCCATTTGGGACAGGGGAAACAGCCTGCAAGGCGCACTGGAAAATCTGCGAGTCCCACCCCCGACCTGGTGGAAGGAGAGAACTAACTTCTGAAAGTTGTCCTTGTACTATCCATCTGTCATGGCATCATGTATGTTCTAGTGAGCCCCTCCCCACATCTCCTCCCCTCAAAAAAAAAGGAGATCCTCGTGGAAGCAAAGTAAAGCTGCTCTGACCACAAAGGAACAGAAGCAGGCCGAGTATGCCATTATTAACATATGTTATAATGCTTTACCTGAAAATAAACATAATGAGTGATACTGGCAAAAGTTATGTCTCTGAATGGTGTGCATGCAAGCGCACGCATGTGTGTGTGTGTGGGGGGGCTATGTGTAGAAAAGGGCACCTATGCAGGTCCAAGGGTAGTTTTAGGAATCATCCTAATTGTTCTGCCTCCTTACTGCTTGGCTCTGGGCTTTCCAAGGCTTTGCTTTCCAGGGCAAGAAGGGCAGGCCACCTCCATCTCCACTGGGCATTTTTGCATAAGATCTGGGATCCCAACTCAGATCCTTTTGCTTGTGAGGTAAAGGCTTTAATAACCTCTGAACCATCTCTCCAGCCCCAAGCTAAATATTCTTATCTGTGGATTATTATAAGTAATTATTGTTATGTTATGAAGACATCTGATTATTTTATTGTCTGTGTTTTCCATAAAGCAGTACTGTACTATAGTAATCATTCTTTTACATGGAAAGACATCAGGATTCAGCATCAAGGACTTTAGCTAATTCTTTTGGGGCACTTCCTAACCCACACATGAGCACATGAGTTTGATATTAATCATTGTGAACCCAGAGGATGGAAGGAGTTAACTTTTTAGTCAGGTTGAAAAACAGCTCAGTGTAAATAGAATATACAGACAGTTTAGCTTCTGAAGGTAGAGGAGGAATTTTTATTAGGTGAAAGGAACAGATTTTAAAATGTAACAAAAAACACTATGTAGTGAAAAAAACATTTTAAATAATATACAAAAAGTAATCACAATATAGTATGCATTTGTCTTTTATAATCATTGTAGTTCATTATACTTGTAGTTAGTACAGTCAAAATTTAATCCATTTTCTTTACTAATTCAATAAAAACTTAGCTGTATCAAGTTTTTTGTTGATTCATTTCTGTCTTGATCTGGTCCTTTAATTCATGGGAATTTCTATTTATTTCTATAAGCTTATGGTTCTGTATGCTTGGGTGTGTGTATATGCCTGTGGAGACCCAAGGGCGACATTGGGAATCATCCTGCTTTTCCTCCTTATTGCTTTGCTGTTGGTTTTCCAAGTCTTGGCCTTCTAAGGCCGGAAGTGCTTTACGTGGGATCTGAATTCAGGTCCTTTTATTTGTGAGCAAAAGGTTTCCACCACTAGGCCATCTCTCCAGCTTCCTATATGCTTGTTTTAGGAACCCAAAAGAAGTTACCTCTTGTGGGTTTATGTACTTGAGAACATGTGTCTAGACACTATTTCTCCTAAATCAGTTTCGTATTTATATAGGTCGGCTTTGAACTCATTGTAGCTGAGACTGACTTGAATCTGCTCCTCTGGCCTCCACCCACCAAGTGCTGGGATTGTAGCTGTGAACTGCCACACCTGGCCTCTCACTAGATATATTCTTAGTGGCCTCTGTTTTCTCTCCTGTCCCCCACTGTCCCACTGAAATGGGCCCCAGTTATTAGAACGAATATTTACCATCCTTCCTTAAAGTAAGGTTCTCGAGTAACTTCATTTCTAGGGATACAGTTCTTTGTGCAATTCCTTACTAAAATATATGAACAATCATAAAAATAAAGTACTTCTAGGAATACGTAACATTTTGATATTGCACAAAAACCAAAACAGTAACAAGAAATTACATAGTTTACCAAAGTTAAAAAAAGTATACTCACAGTAAGAAATTATGAAGATTCATAAGGTTAAGAAGTATGTGTGTGTAACAAAACATTTATAGTCATAGTCGAATTACAATCTCACTAATTTCTTCAGGGAGGTTAAAGTGTTAATTATTTCATTTACTTTATTTTGAAATTTGAAGCTGACAAGCATTATTAGTATGGAGAGTAGGTGGTTAACAGAAATTCACTGTACATTAGGTTATACTGTTAAGTTCAGAAGAAAATAATGTATGACTTGTGAAAATCTGCTGTGGAAACAGTGCCACTCTGCTCTTCACGAGACTTGAAAAGAATCTTCATTAATATTTACAAGCAAGTGTATGACCAATTCATATGGGGAAATAGGAAGAGCAAGTGTTTGATTATAGTAGTGACTAGATTTTGTTAAAATGGTGACACTGGATTTTCTTTTTCTGCATCCACTTTCTACTTACACTCTAAACTACAGTTTTTAGTATAATTCTTTTAAATTGCCTAACTACATTTCATAATATGTAAACTATAATTCTGGTTATTTTAAGTTTAGAATTACATATGTGTTTATGGAGTATGTAATTATCTCTCTTTATAATATATTTACAGTAGCCTAGTAAGCCCTTTTATTTAGAAGGGACCCTTGAAGATAATTGGCATATAAAGTTTCACTTTAGTGTAGTTGTAACCACTTATGTCACATGAATTTTACAGTTACTTTTCTTTAGCAGATTTTCCACAAATACTAGGAAAGTCACCGTGAATCAATTTTGTTACAACAAAGTGATTCCAAAGTGATCTTTATTGAGTTTTCTTGAATCTTTGCAACTGGAACCTTTGGGTTGATGAAGTTTGTCAGGAAGACAGAAAAGATGGAGTCACACGTCAGATTTGATATTCCTGGGTCTGCACTTAAAGATTATCTGTTGAAGATTGATTCTTCCCCATGTCCTCTCCAAATTCAGATCTGTCACTTCTCCAGAGCTTTAGAAGGCCCTATGCCACCACTGCCACACAGAAAAAGACAAAACTCAAGAAAAATAACAGTACACGTTGACTGCCCTACAAGATACAGCATTCCTAGGTAGAATTTCTTAGCTTTTGGCACCAGGCTAGCACATTGTCAAAAGCACAGAAAACAGAAACCAAAGAATATACTGTTCCTAGAGCTTAAATCTACTTATTTCTGAGATGTAACTCACTGTATTTTCAAATACAAAGTATAACTACTAATACAATTCTTTAAATAGAGGGTTCCTTCTATTTCTGCTTTTGGATGGTCTAAGTTTGGATGGCTAAGCACATACATAGCATAGCAAAAATGGGACAATAGACCACTGAGAGTGGAAAGTGTTTTCTTTCAAATAAAACAACTTTACAAGATATTTGTTAATGGGAAGTTTCTGATTGAAGTATTTAGGTCCTTAGAAGTGTTTAGTCAAAAAACAGTCATGCAGCCAAACATGGTGGTGTGCGCCCGTAACCCCAGCACTGGGGAGGTGTAGAAGAGGATCAAGAGTTCAGGTCAACTGGCTATATGAGATCCTGTCTCAAAAAGGAAAAAATAACAAAGAACCTATTGTTATAAATACTGACTCAACTGTTGTAAATACTGGCTTAAATAGAATAAACATATAAACAACATATCCTTTTAAATAAGTATTATAAGCCATTTACTTATAGTACTTATGTACATAACTCTAGTCCTTTCTCAAATACAATAATATGCAAAATTTCCTACATAAAACTAATATTCCCAGATCTGAAAGAAGACCATGTCTTCTGCTATCTGTCCTTTGTCCATAGCCTCAACTATGATTTCTTAGCACAATGATAGTTGACATTGGAACATCTGGTTGGAACTAAAGTATTGAATCACAATGTTCATATCACCCTTTTTGGTCAGCAAATGAAGATAGCGAGTTATACTTTCTGCCCTGACCCATCTGTGTGAATTCTGATAAAAACAATTCTGTCATTTTAATTTGCTTTAATGATTTGCTTTTCCTGAATATCAGGAAATAAGATTTAAACTTAATGCCAAACGTCAGTAGTAATAAATTGGTTCAAAATTAGTATTTTTACAAGGTGTTGCTTTTTTAGTTTATATTTAATCAGTTGCCATTTACAAACATCATAGACCTTTCTTTTTTTGCCTCTTTTGCTAGAGTGTAAGCTAAATTTCATCTGCTATTAGTGAGACTATATCCATTACCAAGGAATATGTCCTTGATTGTAGAAAGCAGTGGAAGATGGGCCACTTAAATGATTATGTAAGCATTGTTCACAGAATCTTCTCAATTTCATTCTTTCCACTTGAAAGACTTTTCATTTGAGAAATGGTAGTCAGATCACTAAATAGGCTTAGCAGAGCAGCACAGAGCATGTTATATAGATATTAATACATGCAAAGGTTGGAATCATGTTGGGAGAACTTGCTCCTCTTAAATCATTAAATAACTTTTATGCAGCTCAGCTGGAGTGGTTAGGAACCTCTGTGTCACTTCCCAAAGTTATTTCTCTTATGAGTAAGACTGAGAGTTTATCTAAAAAGCCACAGAAATTTTCACAACTTGAATCATATATTGTTAGAATAACCAATTCATTTTAAACCAGCTTTATAAATAAATAAAGCAACTATAATATACAATGACTAAAGGAATAAACATCTATGAAGGTGGACAGAAAAAATTGGCTATTCTGTCATCTTGGTTTTTCTTTAAATCTGAGTTATTCAATTTATTAATCTTGTTTATTATAAGGAAAGAAAAGATCAGTGATTAAACCAATGATTAAAACATGATGGACAGGAATTAGGGAGGGGCACAGATATTAAAGTATGTTGAATTCAGAGTAGTTTTCAATTGTCTACTTGCAATGGGCCCAATGACTAACAATGACCACTAAATGCTTTCTTTATATAAAGCAAAATCGAAACACTTAGCATATCATAAACCAAAAAACATTATTCCAAATGACCTGTTCAAATAAAGTTTTGTTTTGTACATTACTTAGAATGTACCTTACCAGGCATACAGATGTCAGATGAGCAAGCAGCACAGCCCCTTCATCAGCCCTATGCTGAAAAGGCAGTTTTCAGTAGGTACGGTGTGTATTTTAATATCAAACATGCTTAGCAATGTACACTAAGGTCCAGATTCAGATCCCAATTCTAACACATTTTCTGTTAAATTTAAGAAAAATACCAAGTCTTTCCAAACCTTGGTCCTCCATCTGGAAAGTCGGTATGATACTTACCTTAAGGGCATGAGAATTAACTAAAATTATACATGTAAAACATTTGAGTACCGAGCAGTAAGTAAATGGATGCTAGGATTACTGAGAGCCCTAGATCGAGGTGGATTGTGGGTTTCCAAATCAGAGATGTAAACTTTACCTTCTTAATGCCAAGTGTAGCTCTACTAACATTAGTTTCCTAGCACTCATTCTACCACACCCACTTACTGTGTCTCGGGTATCAAGGATTTTTATGGGAGGAGTCTACAAGGGTATCCACGGAACTTTTTGCAACTCTGTAACCCAGTAATCCAGCCCACCTGCAAAGAACTGACATTTTACCACTGGGAGGCACTTACTACAAAGGAAATAGAATGTGAGCAATATTGAGGAACTGATATAGATTGACCAAAAAGATTTTATTTTTTGATTTGGCTGTTAGTGGCAGGATTTCCTGTAGCCTAGACTGGTCTCAAACTTGCTACATTCAAAGCCTCTGACCCTCTTGCCTCAACCTCCCAGAATGCTGGGATTATAGACATGTGCTACCACACTCAGCTATTAAATTTTAATTAATGATGAAACAGTTAAAGTTAGATGTCAGATTCCTTCTCACATGTTTGTGTATGTGTGTATATGCACACAACATTTAGGTCCTTTTCTTTTGGTACAGATTTAGCTTTTCAACAATGACAGGTTTTATACTTGAATATTACAACTGTTATACTGATTCACTGGATGTTTCTCAGTGATTATCTATGGGTGTTTCTCAGTGATACCAAAGAATGAGTAACCCGAGAAAGCTCCCAGCCTGTCACTAGCCTCTCTTCCCATGTAGAATGCAAATGTCTCAAGTATTTAGGCACATCCTTGGTAGGTTCACAGCCAATATCCCATTGGCATTCTCTAATTATAATCAAGTTGTTATCGTCAAATTGTAACACACCACCTACTTCTGAATGTTTACTGGTTTATACTTATTAGATACTGTTCATATTTTTGCTTTAAATTACAGTAAAACTTTTGTGTGCCTGTTTTTTCCTTTTGTGTTGTTTTCCCAAGCAAACTGCCATTAGTTTTTTTTTTTTTTTTTTTGAGACAGGGTCTCACTGTGAACGCCCAGGGTGGCCCTGAACGCAAATGATCCTCCTTTCCCAGCCTCCTAAGTGCTAACATTATAGGCATAACCACTATACTCAGCTTAATTCTTTTAAAGATTCCCTTCTGGAGACAATTCTTTTAATTGAATTTTTGTCCATAAACTGTTAATTATTTTACAGTAATTAACATTTACCACATACCATGTTACTCATGTGGGATATGTCTGAATATTTTTCCCTTTACGAATATGGAAAGTTAGCTAGGCATGGAGGTGTACGTCTACAATCCAAGCACTCTAGATGCAGAGGGAGGAGGATGGAGACTAACCGTCTAGGCAGCAAAGCTGGACTGTCTAAACACAAACCAACAAAAAGGGAAGCTGGGCGTGTTAGGCTTGTAATCCTGGCACTTGGGAGGCTAAGGCAGGAAGATCAGTGAATGGGTAGCTTGGGCTACATAATGTTTCATATACCAACCTGTGCTATAGCGAGCCTGTTTCTAGATAAAAATATACGAGAAATTAAAACAAGCTTCTCAGTTGAAGTTCTGCTTTATTAACCTCTGGGGTTCCCAGTCTCAGTTACTAAAAATTATGGAAGATCCAAGTTGCACTGTAACTGCCGACAGCCTTGTTCAGAGCTGAATATTCCTCCAGGATTTCTTGTTGTTTTGAACAAGGGAAGTCTTATATAGCTGGGGCTTGCCAAGCATGTCAAGGCTCCGGGTTGATCTCAAGCACCAAGGAAACACACAGACTGTCACTTTATTAGGAAATCCAAAGACAGGTTATGGTTAGGACAAATAAGTCCATTCTATCTAGATTTTTTTTTTCCTTTCCAAATCTGGAAAAATCAGGAGCTTAAACACGTGAATTATAAAGGTGGGAGGCAGCAAGCAAGTTGCAGTCTTCATTATCATCAGCCCCAAAGGGCAAGAAGCACCAGCAAAGAACGGAGAGCTTTGGTAGCTCCACCCCAGGAAAGAAGAGGAAACTGAGTTAAGCTGATGTGAGTATTTTTTCATTTTCATTTCAAAAGCCTTTAACTGAACCCTGACTCATGAAGCAAAATTGTACAGTTCACTAGAAGCCTGTTGCTATTCTATAGCTTACTCCAAAGTAAAAATATGTGTACCGTGCCATGTAAAAACATTGAGGTCTGGCTCTGGCTCTATCAACATCACAATGAGTAAAATTAGAGATTGATGTTTCCATATTTGTTTGCTAATTGTTAGCACATATTAAAACACAAAACTCTCCTAATATACAGATAATTCTTCAAAGATGGTAAGTATTTTGAAAATGCCTTCTTATTGATTGTTCAACAGAAATTTTGACAGGGAAAAGTGAGCCTCATATACAATAGCTTGGAAATTTCCTTTGAACATCTCTGACAGTCTCTGGGTTTGTGCATTTTATGTCTCATCTTAAGTTGTATTTCAAATTCTCTTAAACTACCGTGTCCAAGACTAAGATAAAGCATTTTCCAGCTTTGTTAACTGTTCGGCTTTTGAAGAAACTTCCTAGCTCCTCATTTACCTGTCTGTGCCTCTTCTCATTACTATGTTTTGACCTGCTCGGGCTCCTGTGCCTTCCTAGATCCCCATCTTTGCTCACCATCTCATCACAACCCACAAATCCCTACTCAAAATGTGCCTCAATACAGCTAACTACATCTGTACCCATCACACGTCTCTCAGTTTTCTTGGAAATTAGTCCTTTTATATAAGTGGTCTACAAAAATATGATGTGTACATCATAAAAGTATCCTGCAGACAGAAAGCAATGCTTTAAAATTACTGCTATAATCACAAAAATCATACTTTTAAATAGAGGAGCTAATTAAAATCCCCTTCAGTATGAGAAGGGCATTCCAAGTAATTCACATTAAAAGGCATTTCTATTCAGTAGATGTGTTTATTGGTGGGCCAGTTTTGCCAGTGTTTTAATTCACATGTAATTGATATAGCATAGACCCTGTCAACAACAAACAATAATGCTACTTTATCTGAAAAATAGAAATGGTTTCCATTTATATGCTTTGATTATTTTATAGTCCTCAATTTTGTATCTTTTACAGAAAATAATTATATAAAGCATAGTAATAAACTGCAGTTTGCCACAACACATTTTCTTCAAATCTCAGTATAAAACAAACACATTTTTGTGCCCCCTGCTTTTATAGAACAACCAGATTTATAATTGATTTATTTTATTAGATTTATCAATATACATGGCAGCTGTCTCAAATCTCAAAGTTCCAATGTAATTTTAAAGGTGAAAAATTGCTTTCCTTTAGATGTTATATTCTAGAGCTATTAAAGTCTATTTATAAGCAAAATAATTGATGAACACTTTAGAAATCAGAATATTTTAAATTAAAATATTTTAATGAATACAAGATGCCTTTTTAATTAACTATCATAGTTAAATTCAGTATCACAAAACAAAATGGCTTATCCCCACTTTTTCTCAAGTGAGGGAAAGTCATTGGATTTACACTTAATATAAGTTTTAAATGTGATTATTAAATGATAATATTTTATCAATTATAGGAAATGTTCATTTATAGGAACGTCTTCAGGTTCATCAATCTTCTTAGGCCAAGTTTGAGCCCATGTCAACCTTAAAGGTTAGATTCAGTGCACCTAACTTGCCTAATAAGCTTGTCAATTTAAAAATATGAATTTCATTTATAAGGGAGAATGAACAGTAGCTACCCCACTGTACAACTAACCAAAAAAAGCCCCAAAACAACAACAAAAAAGCTAAAAAGTTGTCTTATAAATAATTATCTAAAATTGTTTAAAAACTGTTAACAAGAATGGCCAATGATACAGGGCTTAAAATTTCATAGGCTACCCTTAAAAAATCAGTACATAGAAATAGTGAAGTCATCACCTTATTGACAAAACCCCCCCAAAAACCTAGTTTAATAGTATTGAAGGGTAACAGCCACTTATAGTCTACATTTAAAAGTAATTTTAATTGATAAGAAAACTAGAAACAAAGACTGCTATTAAGAAAAAAACAAAAATGATAAACATTTAATGCCTAAAATAAAGATACTTAAGTTTCTAAACAAAAATATTAAAGATAAAAAGGGCCTTGAAGTTTTTTTTCCCAACACTTCATCTTATAAAATCAGTTTCTAAATAGCTCATATTCTTTTTGCTTTGGTGTTTTGTCTGCTATCAATCAACTAGACATTCATGCTGTAGAAAATCACTTAGGTTCTTTTCAAATGCTTGGCATTATAATGTGATCTCATATCTTTCCTCAAATTAAATTTTGCTCCACATATTCCACATGTGTACAGGTGAACATCCATATGCTGCTCCAATTGTTCATTATTTGGGAATATCTGAAAGCAGACCTGGCATATCGTCTCACCAGCAGATAAATGAGAAATCATATGCCGTACATGGTCATGTTTTCGGAAGTTTCCTTGATCACAAATGGAACAGACATACCTGGCCATGCCTTTGTGCATATCATTGTGCAGTCGCAACTGACGCTCTCTTAAAAACTGCTTTCCACATGTCTGACAAACAAACTGTTTCTCCTTAGTATGAACAGTATAGTGTTCTCGAAGATGACATCGCTGATAAAACCCCTTTCCACAAAGATTACAGAAATGCTTTCGTCTGTGATCTCTTTCATTTTCTTCCATGATGGTACTCTTAAACATGTCTTGGTCTAGACAGTTGGACATATGTTCAACCACGAGATTTTCAGTCTCAAAGCGCTGGCCACAGTTAGGGCACCGAAAGGGACAGGCAGAATGTTTAAATAACTGCTTTTTCTGGAGATTGTTTATTTGGTAATGGCTGTCTCTAAAGTCGTCCAACATTTCAACAAACATGTCTCTGATCTCAGCCTGCTCATCGGGGTTTTCCTCCATGTCCATCTTCTCCTCGGCATTTCCTAGCCCATTCACGGTCAGATCCTGAGGTTCTCCACACCTCTGGGCATGTTCCTGGAGCTGCCTGCCCTTCACAAGTATCTGTCCACACTTACCGCAAGCGCAGATGTTTTCAATGTGTTTGGCTAAGTAATGGGACGACAGGTCCTCCTCGGTTATCGTGAGCCCGCACAGCTCGCAGGACACGTTCTCAGTATCCTCCTGGGCAGGACTACTGTCGTTAGGAGGTCTCATGTTCTCCAGATCACCCCTCTCGTCGATATTCATGGACATGCGAGGTTTCAGAGCTTTCCTGCCGCTTTTTTTAACGCCGACATCTTCTTCGACATAGTACCTGTAAAATGGCTCTTCCGGCTCGTCTTCGAGTTCGTCGTTGTCGGTGGATTCATTGCAGTCTTTATCAGCCACTTTAACGATATTGAAGTCTTTGAGCTCATCTGTGGGAATATCTTCGGGCTCCATCTTGATGATGATTCTCTTCCTCTCTGCAGCTCTGTTTTTCTCTTCACTGGCTAGTTCAGATTCCACTGTGCTACATTTTCGGCTCCCAGTGGTTGAGGCTGAGTCATCAGGGGCCTGGCTGGTGTCCCCTCTGTATTTGTCTGTCTGTGAAGAACATGTTTTAGAAGACTCTTTTTCAGCGAACTCAGTTTTAACATTCCCGTCCTTACCATCCCTAATATCTACAATTCGGTGGTAGGACCTCGTATTCTGGTAGGAATGTCTGTTTGTACAGGTCAGCACATGCTCATCTAACAATTTTTCACAACTGAAGCCAAACCCACAGCTGTCACAGGTAAAGCTACGTCCGAAGCGTCGTGACACACGTTCTTTTGGAGTAGATAATTTGGACATGGAGCTTTTTTTACATACATCAAACACTGGTTCTGGAAAGCTGCCTAAGTGTAACGATTCTTCATCAGGCTCCCTAGTATGTGGTGTGTTGACTGTGGAGCTTGGTTCCGCACACCACCTGTTGGCTTCACTGCCATTTCTAGCCGCGGTGTCTTCATACATTCTTACTCCAAAAATCATTTTGCTGTTCTGTTTGCTGGAAGCAGAAGAAGAACACTTTGAACTAGAACAATCTGCATCCTGTATGTCCTCTAAGCAGTCGGGAACATTGTACAGCTGTAGGTAGTTCATTGCCACTTTGAACTGCTCAAAACTGGAGGGAGCCGTCATTATCTTTCCTAAATACATAAATTGCAAAATGAGATCAAAACACTCGGCACTTATTTTCATGTTGCTGAGATTTAGTTGTGCAGTGCTATGCTGGTGGTTCATGAAGAACATTCTAAAATAGGAGCTACAGGCAGCCAGGACGGCTTTGTGTGCTTGGAAGTAAATGTCGTCAATGGCAATGCAGCAGTCGCAGAGGAAACCCCACTCTCTTTGGTTGTTCAGCTGTTGAAGGACATAGCTGCTGTGGCTGGGCTTTGCCATCTTGTACTAGAGACCTATGGAAAACAAAAACATTGAGTTAAGATATCAGAAAGACCTCTGCAGACGAATAATGTCGCTGTGACTTGTGTAACCTTGCTATCACAATCAAGGTGTGAATAGTTTCCTATAGTAATGTAGTAAAAACCAAGGAGTATCTACCAGAATCTTTAAATTTGAAGATTAAAATCTATCTGGTCATTTACTCAGGTTTCTTGGAATGAATAAAAATACCAAATGCAAAAATCCTAATTTTTTTACATTTAAAAAAAGTGGAGATAGTTTGATCAATCATAAAGTGCTGCTTTGCAAGCATGAAGAAGGGCCATATTTGGTCCCAAGAATATACACATACACAAAAAAAGCAGTATGGTGGCACACCTTCGTAATCCTGGTGCTGGGGAGACTGTTTAAGATTAGGTCTTGCTTTGTAGTCCAAGCCTAGAACTCTCTATGCAGCCAAAATTGACCTCACACTTTTGATCCTTCTGCTTCAGCCTCAGTGCTGAGACTGCAGCACACCACAGAAAGCTGGAAGCCTTGTTTTCTAAAAGAGCATATGAAAATATTTATAAAGTTATATATTGAGACAGTCTTCAAAATAAATAGGGTGAGTGTGACACTACAGATAATACAAAATTGAAACTAGGCCATAACAATTCTATTTTTATTTACATGAATGAAAAAAATCTATGACTGAAAAGTCTCATTAGGTTATATCGGAATTGCAACACGTAGGTTTGATCCATGGAATTTTCTTCTCTTGACTTCCTGGAGCAGTAATTCTGAAGAGTCAGAATACATCTTATATCCCTTCACCATGTACTTAAGGTACAAAGCAGTGGGTTACTTGAGATTTATTTGGTACCTATATTTACACTGTAATTTTGTCCTTCATTTTTAAATTGTTAAAAGATATAAAAGTGACCCATGCTCACTGTAAGAAATTCAAACACAGAAATACAGAGTAAAAAAGACCCCAAATGGTATCATATTACATAGACCAGTTCATAACTCATCTTCTTCATTTAACAACATTAGTGTTGGGAGCTGATTTCCTCAGAAATCCAATGTAAAGCTAGATATGATGACATCTATAATCAAAGCATTCAAAAGGCTAAGGCAAGAGGATTTTACATTCAAGGCCAGCCTAGGCTACAGAGAAACCTTGTCTCAGAAAAAAGAAAAGTTCAATTTTAGCTTCAAGTTTTTATTTGCATAAAGTTTCATAATCTATTTTCTACCGACAAAAACAAGTTCTTACAGTTTTAATGAACTTAAAAAAAAAAACAGGCTACTTAGCAGAATGAAATGTTCATTCTTTAGTTCTAAAACTCTGATCCTTACAGTAATAAGATCTAAATACATTCTTAAAACATGCTTCGAAATAAACAGAACCAAATATGGATCATGCCTTTGTTCCCCTGCCACATACAGGCCCATGCTGCTCCTCCCTTCCAGCTCCCCAGAGTTCATAGGAAGAGATGGAGGCCTGTGAAATGAAGGAAAAGCTACCTGCTTCCTTCTGGAAGCCAGATCAAGTACTTTTGCAAAACTGTACTTTGGAAATCTGTAGCTAAACTGGAAAGTCATATTTGCTATGTAAGTAAATGCAGAAACAACATATGCTCAAAGATACTTAACAGTGTTATTTATAATTTCAGCATCTGGCACTGAGAGTTAAGTAAACTAAGGTACACAAAAACAGACAGGATGAGATTTCTAGTCATCACTGCAGGATTCAGAGAAACCTTTGATGAAAGATAAGAGTCAAAAGGATAAATATCTCCTAAAACGCTAGAAGTAGAGAGATAGTCCAATGGATAAGGTGCAAACTTGCAAACCTGGAAAACCTGAGTTTGACGCATGGAAACCCATATGGTGAAAAGTAAAAGGTGTTCTTTGACCTCCATCCTTGGTATGCATGTGTGTGCTTTTTCTCTCAAATAAGCCAAATATTTTTTGAAAAGCATTCTAGTAATAATAGTTGTTCAAAAATGAAACAAACTTGTTTGGAGAGCAGCAAGTGCCCCTACTAAAACAGAACAAGATGTGACTGAGAATAACACGCAGTGCTGTCAAAGAAGCGGACCCTGCACAGACAAGCCTGCTTAGGCGATGTGTGTGTCACCAACACATGGTCAAGATGGGCACACCTGGGTAACATTTTGCATGTGAGGATTCACAGCGGCTACGTGTAAAACATGGAGCTTGCCCTGTAATAATCAGCAGCACTAATTCCGGCCACTGTCACAGTGGTAATGTTTACTTAAGCATCAGGAGCTCAGTCTAACAGGATAACTTTAAGTTTCCTTCCAAAGAGGTATCCACTGACAGAAAGACCCTTATCTAAATGAAATGACTACGTGGCCATTAACCCAACCAGAAAAACAAAAAAGGTCAACTACTTACACTTGAAGCTATAATCACTACTCTTAAACTGGTGAGAATCCATACATTCTGCATTAACTTACAAACACTGAGACAAACGAGTATCTAAAACACTTTAACAAATTAATTCATTCAACAGAGAGAGTAACGTTGTTGTGCCACAAATCGTTCATAGTATTATGGTACTGAAGACCAGCTCTGGCACAAGTATCCCACAATTTCAAGGATACAGAGAAGAATTTTGATCTCTTCTGGATTCATGATCTCATTCAATATTTAAAAAAAGAACCCACTCTATAAAGGCATCATGATGTATTGAAAAGAACAAGCATTCTGGGTCTGAAAGATGTAAATCCCTCTGCGTCCATTCTGTCTGTATTACTGTCTTCCCATCAGCATAGGAAGCTCAACAAGGATTAAGTCCAATTTTCAATGCTAACCCTATAGTTTCTAGGCAGACCTAAAATCATAGTTGAAACAGTATTACTTTATTACGCAACTGTCTGAGTTCTGGGTAAAACTGATTTTACTCAGGGAGTGTGGAGGAGCGACCCAAGTTCCTATGAGACGTTCAGCTTATGTCTTTAAGATAATTTCTCCATTGATTTTTTAATAATGCATTCATTTTTATTAAAGAAAAAATTACTCAAATTCGAAAAGCTTGCTTTCTTTTCAACTTTTATTTACCATAAACTTTTACCCAAAATTTAATGAATTTTATGATCTAAACATTAGAAGTTACATACAAAAGGATTTCTTACACAATTATTTCAGTTGCTTCTATTTTTTTTTATTTTTTTTTTATTATTAGTATTTATTCAACTGGGTGTATGTGCGCGCGCGCGTGTCTCTGTGTGTGTGTGTATGTGTGTGTCTGTGTATGTGTAGAACCACGGACGAATTCGTGAACCACCATGGACGCCTCCACCTCCTTCTGCCCCGGGATTCACAGGCTCCGCCCTACCAGGACCAGAAGCGCAGGCCGCCCCCGCTTCCACCTGGCGTCTATACGTGGGATCTGGGATCCGAACTCGGGACCTTCCGCCTGCAAGGCGGAGGCTTAACCCCTGAGCCACCTCTCCAGCCCAGTTGCTTCTATTTTTATGATTGAAATCTGTGATGGCTTTTGCTTGTGTCACTAACAGCATCATTGATAGAGCAAGTTTGTGACAGTTTGGCCAGCCTCAGCCTCAGCAGAACCCTGGATTGTGATCAAAGGGCTTACGTCTTTTAGGAATGACTGTTCCCCCAAGGCCAGTAGGACACCCAGTGTACAGAACTTTGGCAATCAGTTCTTAACAATGCAACACATTTCGCACAGGACTTAAAAAAAAAAAGCTTAGCATAAGCTCAAAGTCAAAAATGCCCACCGACTATATCAAGTAATTTACACTGTCACACACCTATGGAGTTTTAATCTAAGTCCAGAATTCTCATTTCATAGAAGGTTGTACCTAGGGATGTTAAACATAGTAAAATATAGTCAACTGTGATAAAAGTATGTCCTACACACAGCAAGGACTCCTGTCTGCCCCAAGATGGTACTAACTGCTGCAGTCTTCTGTAAGGAGCATCCAAACAAGCACAGGTTTGGGTCCTTAATTCAGGGTTTATGGCCAGGTGCCGTTGTACAAGTGACTAGCTCATCTGAATACTTCCTAATGTGGTAATACGGTTTTATCCATGCACGCCCAAGCAGATACTTTCCCTAAGACACACTGCATAAGCTTTCCTCTCCCCTCCAGTCTCGAGTATCCTTAGCAGACCTTGAACTCATCCAAGCAGCTGAGAATGATCTTAACTTCTGATTCTTTTGCCTCTACTTCCTGGCTGCTGAGATTACACAATGTACTATTGTGTCCAGTTTAATAAGGTACCTGATATTCAACTCAGAGCTTCATGAGTTTTTTTCAGCCAGTTTCTCATTGATACATCAAAACTTCAAAAATAACTTTCTCTACAGTTAAATCTCTTAAAAGGAAACTAACAAGACTGGGGAGATGGCTCAGGGTTAAAGTCTTTGCCTCACAAGAAAAAGAAGTTGTGCGTCAGATTTGTGTTATCACCCAGGCACCTGAAGACTATTTGAAGATAGCCTCAGGGGAAGTCAAGGAGAGCCCAGCACAGGATTTGAATCCTGAGTCCTCAGCATTTGCTGTCACTTCTGGATCTTAATACAGGATGAGCATTCCTACAGGATACATTTGAAGTCCCAAATCCCAAACTTCCTGTGTGTTGATATGTCCTTTAAAAAGTTTACGATTTGGGAGTTGAAGAGATGGCTCAGGGGTGAAAGCCTTTGCTTCAAAAGCAAAAGGACCCGAGTTCAAATCCCAGGTAAAACACTTCCAACCCTCGAAGGCAGAGCCTGGAATCTCCAGAGCAAAGCAGTAAGGAGATAGAGCAATCCAGGATGATTTCTGATGTCACTCTTGAGTCTCCACAAAGACACACAATGCCCTCAGACACACCCATGCACCAGCATTCCCCCCAAGAAAGTAGTTCAGAATTTTGGACTTTTTTTTTTGAGACAGACCTCACACAGTCCAGGGCTCACTCATATTTTCTATGTTGCCAAGGCTGGTCTTGAACTCCAGATCCACTTGCCTCTACCTCCCAAGTGCTGGGATCACAGATGTGTGCCACTATAGCCTATGTAAGTATTCCAGAATCCAAAATATGAAACATTGCCGAGTGCAAAGTCAATCTATACATAGCACATTTATTTCTTTTTATCTATTTCTATGCCAACAGAATGCATGCATATGGATTCAAGGATTAGAAGCTTTAAATGCCGGAAGTGTACAAGGAAATATTTCTTCAGCTTTAAAGTCAGAGTATCAGAATGTATTCAACACCTATCTGGTTCCTAACAGTAGATAAGGTGGAGGGTAAAAGAGCATACAATAGAGCTCATTATATACTTAATTAAATTTAAACCAAGAAACAATAAGAACAATTGCTAAATTATACTGAATAAAGTTTGGAAAGAGTTTTGAAGCAGAGCCCAAGCTAGGAGGTTTTAGGAAGGATAAGGACTTGAGTGAGGTTCTGAGTGGACTGAGAACAGGAAGTGATGGGAAAAGCATTTCAGGTATTGGCAGTATGTAGGTAATAGGGGAGATCAATGCTACGGTTTGGCCAGAAATGCAAAGGAAGGCAGATCTGCTTTACTAGCTGGAGAGGAAGGCTATGAAAAAGTAGGGCATAAATGACATCTGTAATAAAATAATATAAATAGTTTAAACTTTGTCAAGTCTCACTGTAGGCCAGACTATTCTAGACAGCTGAATAGGCAAAAAAAGAGTGTATCACACATACAATTACATATACATGTGTATATGCATCACCTTATTTAATGCTTGGAACAAATCTTACAAGGTGGATACTATTGTAAGACCAATGTTCTGCTATGGTTGGATATAATTTAAACGTGCCTCTAAAGGTTCATGTCAGAAGTCTGGTCCCCACTATCATCATCTTATAAGGTGATGGGATCTTCAAGAGGTAGGACATGGTGGAAGGCATTTGACCTTTGGGACTGCCACTCCTGACAGTTCTCCATCAGATCCCAGCTGGCTCCCCAGAGGGGCGATTTCAAAATAGCGAGCACTCTGGCTTCTTGTCCTGCATCCTGTAAGATCTCTTGCTCCTTCTTCCATGATGATAGGATCTACCATGGGGTAATAAAGTCAGTATCATGTTGACTGCACTACCAGCTACTAAAACTATGAGTTAAGTAAATATATTTTGTCATTCCGCTTCAGGCTCCTTTCTATTATAGAAAGGAAAAACTGACCAAGACAAGAGAACACAGACACTGTTTCATGTATGTTACAGAGAATGTCTTGGGATTAGGACACAAGCAACATGACTATTGAGCATAAGATCATGGTCTTCACTCATTAAAAAAAAAAAGCAATTCTTTCTCCCTTGTGGCTGGCGTACCCGGTGCTCACTACACAGCCCAGGCTGGCCTCAAAGTCCCAGTGTGCTGGTGTGCTGGACCAGTGGACATGACCTTGCTTGGCTTCAGTAATTTTATAAAAAAAAATCTATTTACTTATTTTATATGTATGTGTGTGAGTGCGTGTGTATGTCTATGAGAGGGCACTGTATGTCCCTGTGGAGGACCAAGGGTGACTTTGGGAATCATCCTAGATTGCTTCTACCACCTCCCTTGCTTCCCTCTGGTATTTCCCAAGCTCCCGCCTACTAGGGCTAGGCATTTTTTTTTTTACAGGACCTTGTGCTTGCGAGACAGAGTCTTAACCCCTGAGCCATCTCTCCAGCCCTGAAGTAATATTTTGTAAAGAGTATATGCTGGCTCTTGATTTTCCCCCCTCCAGTATCAAAATAGCTTAGCTGGGCATGGTGGCACATGCCTATCACTCCAGCTATTTATGAAGGCCGAGGCAGGAGGATCACAAGCTGGGGGGTCCTGTCTGGGCCAACTTAGTGTGAGATTCTTTCTCAAAAAGTAAAATAACAATAATAAAGGCTGGAGATGCTCAGTGGCACACCTTGCCTGGCATAGGTGTAAGATCACAGGATCAACCTCCAGGACTGGAAAGAAGAAAAAGGAGAGGGAAAAGTTTTAAAGGGAAGGAAGAGCAAGGAAAGTTCTCTGTTCTCACTGGTACAGACATTTAAATAAGGTGTCTGTGTTATGTTCACATCTCAATGGTAAAGTCTGCATCTTGCTATTTGTTTTGTGTCCTTTGTTGTTTACAAGTCCTTCCTTTTCTTATTTTCTTTCTATCCTACTTTATCAGCTCTCTGGCACTTTAGCTGGCTTTTTTCTTTTCTGCTTTTTTTTTTAGTGGTTGCTACAGGATTTTTAATAGGTCTTATATTTCATTTATTACAAACTCTTTTAATCTGTCAACTTCCTGTAGAATACAGAAGCTTTCCAACAGTGTACTTGGATTAATCCTGATCCTGATCCTAACCTATACGCCATAACTTCACGTACTATACACAGCATAAGTATAGGAACATAAAGCTTTAAGTGGTTGCTTATAAATTTAAAATATAAAATTCCTGTTTATTCTGTTTATTTTTTTCCTTGACTAAACCATCTCTAAAGTACACAATCCCATCTCTAAAACCGATTAAAGTCTTTAAGTTTATTTCCTTGAAACTTCTGGGAATAACCACTTGTAGAGGTTCCTGAGGATGAAAGGTTTTACTTTAAGCTTTTTAAAAGACAAATACAAAAATTTACTATTTAAACCAGGCACTCTGGCTAGTTATTAGATTCCAAATTCAGTACTAAGTACGGGAAGTTCTGAAATTATAATTGGGTTATGTTCCAAAACTTATTTTTAAGCTATTTGGAGCCTGAAACGCATATTCCCATAGAAACAATGCTATAAACGGTGGCTCAGTTTCCTCCTCACACCCGCCAGTCTGTGAAAACCATAGCAAAGTTGTGTGTATCGAGCTTAACGAGTGCCGCAGCACTGCTCGAATCGCTGGCACAACAGATCTAAGGAGCAGCGTGGTACAGTAATGCCCACTACGTGGAACCCAAGGACAGGGACGAGGCTTAATGGCCTCAGTGTTCCTTGTGCCCAGCACAGTCTTCCCACATAGTTGGCACTTAGTACGTGTTCAGACAAAGAATTAAAAGAAGAGTCCTGGAAACAGAACTGTTCTTTGCCTTAGCTCTGTAGCTAGCAGGGAACTTCTAGTCTCTCTAATCCTACTTTTCTTAAGCATAAAAGCAGGATTATCATCACACTCCTTCAAGAGTCTGGTCTAAAGGAGAGATGACTCTTTTTTTTTTTTTTTTTTCCTTTTCAATCTGAATGCAATATGATAAAAAAAAAAAAGTCATCACACTGAGCACAACTTAAGAATTTTGTGAGCAAGTTCAACTACTGTTCTGCAGATAGGAGCAGCAGACAGAAATTGAGGCCCTGAGAGTTCCGGTGATCTTGCTCAGGTGCATCTAGTGTCTCCCCGGTTCTGGTGGAGGCCCCTCCTGTGAGTTTAACCACAGCCCTCACAGCAAACACCACATGACTGCTCTTCTCCTCTGCATCACTTAAGCTATGCTGAGAAGCAGGAACTGGCCCAATCGGCCAGACCTGTTTGCACCTACACGAACCGTCCTCAGACTGTTAGGCCTCTGAGTGCCGCTTGTCGGTTGGCATTTCTGTCTCCGTCAAGCAACAGCTGTCACTTCTAGAAGGTGCTGATCTGCTGTCCACCATTTTAATTGATCCTGGACAGTGACACTAGATGATAACTCAACAGAACACTGTATGCAGCCTAACTCTAGGATGTCTTACAAAAGGGCTGAGTATAGCGTAAGGTTTGAATCCTTGTACTTTACATAGCCAGGATGGCAACCAATAGCTGACTACATCCCAAGTCTTGGAAAGCAAAGGAAACTAATGGCTCTTGGAATAGTCTCCAGTAACAGGAGGAAGGTATTTCAAACCAGGCACCCCATATTTTTATACCTTCATCCTAAAGAGGCACAGACATCTTCTGACCACCAGAGGGCACTGCAGAAACAGGAGGCTCCTCCCAGTTCAAAGGGAACTTCACCAGGAAGTCCCTTTTTGCACATGGCATTTGTGTTAGGGTGACGTAGGATTCTTTTAAATCTACTCTAAACATACGCTTTGTGCACTCAGACTGTTTGGGACCCAAGTAAAACTAGTCAAGTCCTACACAAACTGTCACCACTGTGCACCAAATATGGGGTCACCTAGCATTCTCTCCCCAATTCTCTCTTGTTACTTTTTCCTGGTGAGTATTTCTCAAATTTGTCTCCTTCATCTTATTCTCCTCGCCTTCATGAAACCTCCATTATCAATCCCGAGTCATTTCAACAGGACCCTCATCTGGACCCTTCACTCTCATCCTTTTGGATAAAGAACAAAAACTAGATTGTGTCATTCTCTTGCTACGATTCCCCCTCACATCCTCAACTCCTAAATCGGGCATACAAACCCTCTGTGCCCGTCCATCTGCTCTGGTGTCTACTTTCCGCTTTGAACTAAGAACTGCTTGCTGCTCAACCTGTCCCCGACTCCTGTAATACAGCACTTCATGTATTTTCCTACATCCAGCTTTGTGTCAGGCTGATTGGTTGTCTGAACCTCCCACGCATCCTTTAAGGACTAGTTTATTGCCTTCTTCTGAGAGCGTGTAGCAACTTCCCTTCCCACTGTTTATTTCTGCTTGCTAGCTTACTTTGTACTTACTGCTCTGTACTTTAATAAGCAGGACACCACTATAAAGTACATTTTAAAGCACAGACTAACCAGGATTGCTTCGGGTTCAAATTCTGGCTCTGTCACTCACCAGGCACGTGACCCTGAATCGTATGCTCAACAGTTTGTGCCTAGATCCTCTTGCCTAAAAAAGGATGGTAATTTTTTTTTTTCCTAGCTTTTGGAGTTCTGTGAGGCAGGGTCTGTCATCAACTGCTAAGCTGAAACTGCTCTAATCACCCAGGTATTGGGCTCTTTTGATAGACTGCAAACACCATGCACACAAATCTTTGGCGTATTCTCCGCTTTATAATGTTCAGAATGTTTAAGTTGCTGCATGAGTGAGCTGTGAGGGGGTCTCTTTCCACAATGTTGGCAGGATTGTTTCCTCCTTCAGCAGTTCCTACACATTTGAAAGAAAAAAAAGCATACTGCTCCCAGTTCTGTGGCTCCAGTGGCTTTTGATTAGTTCTAAACAAAACTGAAAATTCCAAACGATCATCTAACTAAAAATGAAATAAAGGCAACTGAAAGAACCATAAAACATGTTCATCCTAAATTTAATTCCATTTGAAGCCTTGACTCTAAGATTTCCCCTCCTCCCAAAACACCTAAAAGGTGAAAGTTTTTCTTCCTTCCCACAACATGTTTCCCCTGCTTAGAGCCTTTCCCATGTCCAGATCATTCTCCTTGGAGGAATCCTTTCTGACTCAAGATGAGGCTAGACAAAAGACAACTCCTTGGCCTTATTGTAAGGCCTCTAGATCTAGTCATTGTATTAGTCATACTATAACCCCTGAATCTCCAGCAGTTACTTGACATTAAGCTGATACCTAATGAGCTTTTTGAATGAATATATGTTGAAGTAGATAAGCTTTATTTGGCTTATCAGTTTTGGCTGACTTCAGTCATTTCAACTTTTATATAGCGGTTGACAACTGACTCTCACAACTAACCCTGAGAAGGGTCTATCTTCATTTTGTGAATGAAGAAACAGGTTTAGTAGTTAACTGTTCATCTTGTAAATAGAGGCTGGAACTGAAACTTGATTCTTGATTCAAAACACTAAGTTTCAGTTTTTGTAAACCAGACAGTTTCTGGGTATGATCATTACCTGACGCGCCTCTCTGGAACATTCTGAGATTCTCAGAGTCACATTTTCCACGAATCTAAAAGTTCTCATCTTGTAAGCAGCCAGAATGCTCTGTCTCTTCCTTATCTTCCCTCCCATCTGCTGAGTTCCTAAGCCCACCCAAAGGGAATGGGTCCTAACACTGGAGATCTTAAGGAAGGAGCCCCTCAATTATCTCTTAAACAGAATGCGCGAATCTCACACAGACAACTAACAGAAAGTCTTACTGGTAATGTCACTCGCTAATTTTCAAGAATTCTCCTACTAAGCTGTACCCCAAGCCTTGAAATATGTTCTGAAAATTCACAAAACTGTTAAAAAATATCAATACCCTCAAATAATTAACACGATTAAATTTTTTTTACAAACTTTGTATTTCTTCATAGCTTATTCTTCCTGAATATACCAGGATGAGGAAATGATTCTGTAATACTTAAAATCCTACCTGAAATAGATAACAAAAATGCCAATCGTGAGTGACAGTCCAACAAAGGTCCCTGTGCCCTGTGCCAGTCAGTTCTTCCCATGCATGCCTCAAAATGGCAGTCATTAGTTCCCATCGCCTAATTCCCTTCCCATCACCTTGGGTTTAAAGCCTTTGATCCTGATCAAGAGGATCCCACATCATCCCCTATTGACCAAGAGAAATCTCAGCAGTGGTCTTTAAAGCAAGAATACCCACTAGTTCCCAATAAGCTACACATGAGGGTTTATGTTAATGCTCAGCTATATAAACCAACAGGTCAAAGACTGGATTAGCAACATTACCAAAGTAATGAGAACTAGCCCACAAAAGTACACTTCAGAAAGACAAACTTAAAATTGCAGTTCTATTATATACGAAAAACTATCCACATCTGTTAGTTAGAATTTTACATCAGTCCAGTGCAAAAACTCCTCTTCCTTGACCTGGAGCTCTTATCACCTGTGGAGCTCTTACCACCTGTGATGAATCCCAAGAGGTTGGGGGGAGGTACACGCAGTCAACACAGCTATTGCTCATGTTGCCTTCTCTCCCTTTTTAAACAAGGGATTGGGGCTGGAGAGATGGCTCAGGGATTAAGACTCTGCCTCCCAAGCAAAAGGTCCTGAGCTGGGGATCCCAGGGCCCACATAAAAAAAACACCAGGTGGAAATGTTGGGCGTGCACTTCTGGCCTGGAAGGCAGAGCCTGGGAAATCCCAGAGCAAAGCAAAAAGAAGATAGAAGCAATCCAGGATGACTCCCCAAGTCACCCTTGGGCCTCTATGGGGACATACAGTGCCCTCTGATATACAAAACAAAACACACCAAGGAATTATTGTTCGAAATGATTATCTCTGGGGAGTGGGAGTCAGGATGAGTTTCATTTTTTATACTTTATGTACTTCAATGGAAGTTGACTTTTTACAAAGAGCATGGATTTTATCATTAAAAAGGCATTTCCACTTTGAGGAAAAAATAGACATTAAAGGCTAGGGAGATGGCTCGCCCTGTGGATAAGAACACTGGCTGTTCAAGTATAAAGACCTAAGTTCGGATCCCCTGCACCCACGTGAAAGCTGGGTGTGGTCATGACTGCCGGAAACATCGGCCTTAGAGAGCAGAGACTCAAGGTTTGCCGGGGCTTTCTGACCAGTGGAGCCAGCTGAAAACCAGCAAGCTCCATGAGACCCTGTCCTCAAGGATAAGACAAGGCGGAGAGTGGCAGAACAGGACACCTGCCATTCTCTGCCAGGCACGCACACCTTTTACCATGTTGCTATCAGAGATTCGGCTCAAGAACTTATCAAAAGAAAACATTCTACAAAGACGAAAGGGAATTCTCAAGCAGATATTTCATAAAGATATGCTGATGGAAGGGTGGTGGCAACAGAGTGCAGCTTAAACATAAAAATTATGATTTTTTTTTTCTGTATTTCTACCCCAAATGCTTTCTTCTACTTTGGACCATAACCAGCAACGGCATAGTGCCTTTCAGGATTAGAAGACAGACTTAAAAGCAGGAACTTCTTTTCTTCTGCAAGTTAGAAGGAAATATGATACGCAAGGAACACCAAAAAACTTCCCAAAAGGTCACTGATTATACCTTTCCGAGAGACTGAGGTGAGAGAGAGAGAATGAGGAAGCAGGTAGAACTAAAATACAGCAGCTACAGTGACATCAAAACACAAGGTCAAAAGCTTGGTGAGTTGACAGGGACCTATAATCCCAACACTCAGAAGGGTGAAGCAGAAGGACTGAATGGTCACAGAGAGACTATCTCACTCTCCCCCCCCCAAAAAAACCACCTCTTGATAACTCACAAAGTCAAGAACAAGCAGCTGTCCTCACGTCCTACGAAGGTTCTGGTTAAAATATGGTAAACATGGTTTCTATTTTCTCTGGCAATGATGTACCAACCCCCATCAGTGCAAAAGCGTAGGCCATCATGTTAGAAAAGGGAAGAACAGAAAGTCTTTTGAATAGGCTGCTAAACCCGAGTTATTCAATACCATGAAAACTGGGCTTCGTTTTTAGGGATAGAGTCTTGCTATGTAAGCCAAGGTCCATGTTAGCCTCCGACACCTGCTCCTCCTGCCTCGTCTCCTATGTGTTAGTATTACAGGGATTATAGTATTGGGAATGCAAACATGCACCACCACGCCCTGTGAAAACCTGTTCTTAATGGAGAAATTCTGTTAAAAATGAATATAAAATGTTAACTGATGGCAAGCAAGATGGCTCAGCAGGAAAAAAATAATTGCCACATATGCCTGACTCTCCAGAACCCACTCCAAAGTGTCCCCTGGATCTCCACAGAAGGCCCGGCACATACACACAAAACATAAAATAACGATGCAAAAAGATAGGAACTGAATACTTTCCTGAAGACTTTCTATTTATTCGGTCTTTGGAAAAGCACTTCATCTCTACCACGCTTTAGTTTCCTCTCTCTTTAAGAGGAAACCCCAAGCAGCTGCCAAAGCCACTCAGTTATTACTGAGGCTTTAAGATACCAGTGAGCCATTCAAAAGGGAAGTTTAAAGATTCTGAGCAAATAACTGGCCATTATTGGGCTTCTCCTCTATCTCCATTCTCCCCGTTTTTCCAGATCTTACGCACTTGAACCGACAAAACAGAATCTAATTGCTCTGTTTCAAAGCCCATTATTACTTTAAAGTTCTAAGAACCGCAACTTTTTCTCAAATCTGAGTGTCTCCAACATTCAGCACAAGATAGTCTAAGTGAGCCCCCAAAGACCTCCGAAGACACAAGCCAAGACACGGGGACGGTACCCGACCGCGATCCGAACTTTGGAGATGTTAATGCAGAACGGTCGGAAGTTCGAGGCCACCCTGGTCTACGCAGCCAGCTCCTGGCTCAAAACCCCCTCACAATCAGGTGGGTCCCAGGGTCAAAGAGAAGGATGGTTCCCGTCGTGACGCACACTCTGCGGTGACACCGTTGTTTGACCAGTGGAGGGTCCGTCTGCTGCACCGACAGTCGATTTAAAAACACGATCGCCGGCACGCCGAAGCCTTAGCCCCAGAAAACAAGGACTTCCATTAACCTGATCGTGCCGTGCCCGACTGGCAAACGTCTCGTCCGGCCCTCGGGTGACGCGGGCGCGCCGCTCAGGTGGAGGGCGGCGGGGAGCCGCGGCGGAGCGCAGACTCCCGGCGGCCGGCGCGCCCGAATGACCGCCGGGGCGCGATCGCCGCCCGCCTCGCCCCCCGACGCTCCCCGAACTTCTCGACCCGTAGGCGCCCACCGCTGGAGGCAGACCGCCACTTTCTTCCCCGGACTCGGACGATCTCGAAGAGAAAATTCCCAAACCTCCAGACCCACCACTTTTTTTTTTTTTTTTTTTTTTGAACGAACAAAAAGGCGTGCGTGCCGGAGAAAGGGGGTGGGAAGGAGCGGAGCAAGAATTTGCGCGGCTCTGACGCCTCCTCCCTCGGAGCGCGCCCAAGTCTGCGGCCTCGGGCTCCGGGACACTTCCCTCCCATCCGCCCGCCCGGGAGCCGCAGCTGTAAGTTGAGCGAAGCGGGCTCTGGACCCGTCAATCATCCCGCTCCTCCCGCCTCCCGTCTACTCCTCCCCTCCCCCCTCCAAAAAATAAAATAAAGCCCGAGAAAGGGAAAAAGAACTAATTTGGGAACTAGTCTTCGGCGCGCCTTCGCCGGGGACCGTGGGAGGCCGCCGGCACGGGAGCCGAGTGGCGGCGTGGAGCTGATGGCCCGACAGTCCGCCGTCCAGCGGGTCCTCGCCGCGCGCCGGGCTGCCCGCACGGGTCGGCGCCGCTCCGGCCCCGCACACCGCCAGGCCCGGGTGGCCCGCCGCACTCCGGTCCGGGCCAAAGTTGCGCAAATAGCCCCACGACGGGCAAATACTCACCGGGCGCAGCAGGAAGCGGGGCTGCGGAGATTTTAGGGAGTTTAAGGCAGAACGAGGCTCGGGCAGGGCGGGCGGAGGCGCAGGGCGGGCGAGCTGCAGTTGGCGGCGGCGCGCGGCGCTCCGGCTGGGCTGCGCGGAGAGACTCTGGCTCTGCCAGGGACTGCGCTGCAACAAAGGACTTCCGCTGCCGCACAGCCGCGCCTGCCGCACCGCACTGAGCCGGCCCCGCTTACGCGGCGACTCCGGGTCTGCCCACCAGTTCGCTGCGGCGTCCGCCAGCCTTCCCCTCCCTCTCGCCCGCCCACCCACTCCGCCGCTGGCTGCTAGGGGCACCCGCGGTCGCCTGTTGGTTGCAACAAGTTTCTGCGTCGGGCTCCGGGGAGGCTGGCACAGCCCGCACCGCGGGGACAGGGGCGGCGGCGGTGGCTTGACCAGCCCCTCTCCCCAGGGCAGGCTTGGGACCTCCTCCTGCCTGCACAGCTGGAAGGGACTGGGCTCCTCCCGACGCCCCGAGGGCAGGATGCTGCTCTCCCTCCCGCGCCAGATGTCAGACCCCGGGCCCCGCAGCCAGGCTCGCCCTCGCGCCGCGCCCCGGGGGTTCTGGGGGGCGCCGGCGCCCTAGCCTCGTCCTGCCCGCGGCTCCGCTGTCCAGGGGCGCCCATTCCCCGCACTCCCCCCACCCCGCCTTCCGTGGGCCCGTCCGCCAGTGGCCCTGAGTCACTTCCCCCGCCGTGCCCCACCCCGCCCTGCCCACCTCCCCGCCCAGGCTCCCGCGGCTCGGCGTTGCCCGCCCTGCGCCCTCACCCGCCGAACACGCGGGCGCATCCTTTCCCACCCCCACCCAGAAGTGAGGGGGTGCCCGTGCTTTTTTGCACACCCCGGGGAAAATCCCCGGGTCACGCGGCGGCGTGTGGGGAGTCCGTGACGCGCGGGCTGGTCCCCACACTTCCGCCTACAGAGTCACGACTTAAGGGACTGTGGCAGCGGCGCCCGGAGCGCGGGCCGACCCCCGCCTCTCCCCTCGGGCAGGCGGGCGCACGTACGCACGCACGCACGCACGCACGCCACCAGCTCCGGCGCCGCGGGTTCTCCGGCTCCGCGATCACGTGGCCCGGCGCGCGGCGGCGGGCGCGGGAAGCCGCGCGAGAGCCTGCCCCCGGGTGCGTGAGCCGGCGGCGCCGCGTGCTGTGCGCAGCGCGGGAGCCCGCCCCTCCCGCACGGAGCGCCCGCCCGCCTCCGCGGCCGCGGCGGAGTCTGGGTAAGCGACGCGGCCCGGCCCCTGTGGGCCGCTTCGGGCTCAGTCCCTCCCGCCGCGAGCCACCCGGGGCGGCGGCTGCAGCTGCGCCGGTCGCGGGACAGATGCAAGTAGCCGGGGACAGGGGTGTTTTTATATTTACTTTTTAAATTTTTTTTTTTTTTGATCCGTTGGAGATGTCGGTCGGGGCCCAGGAGGAAAACGGCAACCGCGAGCGAGCGCTGGGCGCAGGAGGCTCCGCCGCGGGCCGCCGGGGCCTCACGCAGGCGGGGATGGCGCGCGCGGGCGCCGCGGGGACACGGAGCCCTTGCAGCCGCGGGCCCGGCGCGACTCGGTGCAGGGAGCCTCGGGGGGCTTGAGGCCGGGCCCACCCCTCTGGTGCCTGCGGGCGGGTGTCCACCTCTGGCTGCGAGGACGCAGCGACCACTGTCCCCCTCCCCCTTCCAGTTTGTGAGTACCCAGTTTCTAGGGCAGGAAGCCCCCAACCGCAATAGTTTTTCTTCAAATATTTTATCTCGAGCAAGTGGTTTTTCTTTCCTTCTGAAGTCTGTCCCCATCTTGTCCCTGCCTCCCTAGGACTCATTATTTGGAGAAATACAGCCGTTACCAGTTGCTTAGGCGACGCATAGCTCTGTACCTGGAACCTGGTAGCCGCTAGTTAGTGTTGGGTTTTGTACATTAACGTTCGTCTCCCCCTAAAGGATTAAACTTGGTCTTCCTCTTGAGATGCCATTAAGGTGTTTTGTTTTTTTTTGGGGGGGGGGGTGTGGCAGAACCGTTTTTTGTCTCAAGGATAAAATATGCCTCAGAATTTCAAATTTTAGAGCTTAAGAGGGACTTTCTATGAAATCCAGTTCGTCTTTATTTTGCCATAAACAGGCCTCGTGGGCGTGGTGTTGCGCGATCAAGGTTCTACACCTTTCCAGAGTTGCCTTTTAGGGCTGCCGACACCCTTGTCGTTTCACTCTCCTCTGTGCCAGGACTGCAGTGCCAGTTTAACCCGCTCTGCAGACTGTAACCATCCCGACGTGGTTCCACCTGGTTTGCAGGATTTCTCAGGCTTACCGAGAAGTCAGGCTTGGCCAGCTCTGGCCTAGTGGGATGGCACTGTTTGAAATGTGTGTGTATAATGGAATTTTGGAGCTGGAAACGTGTGTCCTCTTCCTCCTCCTCCACTCTACCATTTCAGCCCTGTACTCTGCAAGACTAAGCAGTGTCACCTGCTGCTGCTTTTGGTTTGTGTTTTCACACTTCAAGAGTCCTGCTGTGTAGCCTAAGCTGGCCTCACACTGGTGTCCATGGAGAACCCAGACTAGCTTCGGACTAGGGATCTTGCCACAGGCTCCTGTGTGCAGGGTCTACAGGTGTATGCCACCATGCCTAGCCACGTGTTTCTTGTTTAAGGAAGGCATTGAAAGTTTTAGCAATCTGGATATGTTTCAGCTAAGAGTATGTAAATGAATCCACCTAGTAGTAGGATAAACATGAAAATAGTTAACTCTGGTAGCTGGAATGCAGTCAGGAAACTGAAACACCAGGGGGGATCAGCAAGAAAGCAGGAAGGGGACCCACAGGACCTGCTAGACATTGGTGCCCAGCACTACTCTGCCTGCCGTTTTTGGATACAGAGGAGATGGATTCTGCTCAGGTTTAGTCACTGTTTACTAAGTGCCTTCTACTGAACGGTAACGGTAACTTACCCGCTTTCAGAGATGACTTTTGGATTCTTCCTCAAAAGAAAGTAGTGCCCTCTCCATGTTACAAATATTTAATAAACCTGAGGAAATGGGCTCAGATTTACTTGACCTGCGTGATGCAGTCATTCATAGAGGAATTTAAGCCTAGATGGCTTATCTTCCAAGTCTAGCCAGGGCACTTTCACAGTATGTCTTGCTCCCACTTCAAGCCGGGAAGGGGATGAGAGAATCGCCTGTGGCTGATTTATTGGCGCCTGTGGTTGCCCAGAGAGGCCAAGCAGGACTTTCAGCTGCCCTCTACGCCTCACAAAGTGGAGCTATGTGCTTCCACCCTATCTCCTGAGGGGAATGCAAAGGAGCCAGGCTGTCTAGCTGGGGAGGAGGGGCCCAAGTGCTTTGGCAGTAAAATATCCTGAGCAGGGCTGTGCTGGGAAATATTGCATAATGCGC
The DNA here is from genome assembly GCA_023101885.1 of Typhlomys cinereus. Lineage (NCBI taxonomy): Eukaryota > Metazoa > Chordata > Mammalia > Rodentia > Platacanthomyidae > Typhlomys > Typhlomys cinereus. The sequence goes on along the minus strand of JALPQD010000017.1, from coordinate 10,661,865 downwards.
TCCCGACCGCTGAACCAACGTGATTTATTTCTTTGGAGCTGTAGGTGGTGTTTGGCCAGCTTGTCCATTTTGGTAATAGCAGCTAGAAAAGAGTCAGGGTGTGTATTATTGCAGCTGTCCCCTAGAAAAGCAGTGCAGGTATTCTTGATAAATTATGAAGTAGTTTTACACCACCACCTGTGCCCCCTTTCTGTGTATTTACTCCACAGAGCGTGTGGACTTCAGTCCTTTGTGAGAAGCCTAAAAAACAAAACAAAACAAAACAAAAATCCCTGCTCCAATGTATAGTCACCAGCACAGGCTGTTAGACTACACTTTGTGATCACTTCATCCCAGTTGCTAGTTGTGTGTTCTTCATCAAAGCGCTTTCCTTATCTATAAAATGAGAACAAAAGCAATGAGTTAGACTGGGTCTGGTGCCTCACACCTGTAACCCCAACACGGGGGTAGGGGGGTGTTAACTCAGTATCCCTGAGATGGAGGTCAGCCTGGGTTATAGAGACCCTGTCTTGGAAGACCAAACCCAGTAACAACAATAAGAGGCCGAGGATGTATTTTGGTTGGTTGAATGCTTACCTAGCATCCAGGAAGCTCTGCATTCCAAGCCCAGCAGTGCATAATCCAGGTGGTGGTGTGTGCCTGTAAATCCCCAGTGCTCCAAAGGTGGAGGGCTAGAGAGGCTCAGATGTTCAAGGTCATCCTTAGCTACTATTGACAACTAGTTGCAGACCAGCCTGTACTATATGAGACCCTGGCACCCCCCTCAAAAAAAATTACATTAGTTATAGGGAGAATTCAGAGACTAATATATACATAGCACTTTGTACAAGACTTTGCATAAAACATTAACTTAGTATAATAATAGCTCCTGAAAATAACTACCATTGTCCTACGAAAGTGCAGCTATTACTACTTTAAACCTGCTTTAAAAAATTGTAGGAAGAAGAATGTGTTCAAAGCAAGCGTGAGTTTTGACACTAGTAGGTGACTTTGTTCATTTATTTTTGGCAGTGCTGGGGATCAAACCTGGGGCTTCATGAATGCTAAGCAATAGTTGGGCCTTGGAGTTATAGCCTTAGCCCTCTAGTGTGCTTCTACTTTCCCTTTACAAGCTTGATTTTGTTTTCATTAAAAAAAAAATCTTCTTTGAAAAAATGTGTTTATTTTGTAATTCATTGCTTCTCTAGTTACGAATCAATCAGATACGTTTTATTCCTTCTGAAAAACTAGACTCTTCAAGCACGAGGTTTCATCTGCCGGTGTGGGTGTGGGCGTTGTGTTCATGGAACTGTTAACTCTCCAGAACAAGTGTGGGTTCACTTTCCTTCCTTTGTTCAAGGTCTTCTGTGTCTGTACTAGACTGTCGTTTTCCAGCTTTCCCTGTCCTTTGAGTACCTTCTTTTTTCCTGTCAAGTCTTTATTTTTTATAATGCACTGAGAACAACCTTTTCATCCCAGGGTTCTGACTTTATTTTCCATGTCCATTAGCAATTTGCATTCACTGTTGGCATTCTCATTGGCTTGGCACTTTATCAGGCATACCATGGAGTGGTTGGAGCTGGAGAAGGCTGCCTGTCTGCCCACAGGCAGGAGGCCCCAAACTAACGTTTCTCCTATTCCGTTTAAGGTTTCTAGAGCGTAACTGCTCTTCCTGTGCCGTCTGCCACATCTGCTTCTCTGACTCTAAAGTTTTCACAAGTAGATGTCTAGCATTTATGGCAGATTTTACCTTGGACTGAATCTTCAGATTTAGGATTTCTGCATCATTTTAGATATTACAGGAATAAATATAAAGGATTATGGGAATAAATATTTCTTTTTCCTAAGTACTTTTTAGCTAGAAATCTGAATGTGATATGTTCCTCCCTTTCCTCTCCTCCCAGCCACTCCATTAGTTTAGAAGCACTTATGTGTCTTTTCTTTTGTGTGTAGGGTCCGTATGTGCCTACAGTCATATGGTCATGTGTGAGTGGAGGTCAGAGGACAACTTTTCAGGAGTCATTTCTGTCCTACCAGACAAGGTCAGTCTCATTATTTTTGCAACGTGCACACACAGGCGACGTGTGCAAGCTTCTTACTGATGTTCCTGTCTCTGCCTCCCAGCTGCTCTCAAGAATCCTGGGGGTAAGATCTCTACCTCTCCACCACATCCTGCTTTTTTTTTTTTTAAAACATGAGTTCCGGATATTGAACTCAGGTCATCAGGTTTGCACACCAAGTGCTTTTACCCACCTACCTCTCTCTCCAGCAACATCCTGTTTCTTGAGAGTTGTCTCATTTGGTTAGGCAGACAGACTGGAAGTTTCAGGGATCTGCCTATCTGCCTCCTTAGTGTTGAGATCACAGCACACGCTGCAGCACCCACTTTCAACTTTCACATATGTACTGGAGATCTGAACTCAGGTCTTCATGCTTGTATGGCAAGCACTTTAATAACTGAGCCATCTTGCCAGTCCTGTTCTTTTCTTTGTGTGGCTGGATTTCCCAAACTCAGGCTGGCCTCAAACTTGTGATCTTGCTCAAACCTCGCAAGTGCTAGAATTATGAATGTGTAACACCTTGTCTGGCTACTTTGTTTCTTAACCTGTTCACATTTTTAGTTTAAAACTACATTTAATATTGTAATGATTGTAGTTATTCTTTTTATGTGATGTAATTCTCAGTTTGAGATCTGGGAAATTCCTCCCTCAGTGGGTGAAGCTGCTGGATACAAAACCAGGTGTTGCATGTGTTTGTTCAGTTCATGAAACTCAATGTGGAAGGAAAGAACAACTCCCGATGGTTGTCCTCCGACTGCCACATGCACATTGTGTTGCACGTGTGGGTGCACACATTTACACACGATAAGTAAATGCAAAAAAATTCAATATTCCTTCGAACACTTCTTGTGATATCACTTCTTTATAGAGAGTGTAAAATCATTTCATTTACTTAGTTTTCGTTAAGTCCAGAGTGATTACAATCTAGAAAGTAAATAAATTTTTGTAGTATCTTAAATATCATGGTAATTTTTTTTACATTCATTTTTATATTTTTGATGGGGAGGAAAAAAAGACCAGGCACATTTAATTAAAAACAACAAACTTTACATCTTATCAAAGACTCACTCATGTGTTAAGGAAATAAGACAATTTCCTCCTTAAAAGTATAGAATTCTAATATAGTCATGCAATATATACATTTATGTTTTGGCTTCTTTGCCAAAATGAGGTAATGTAATACTATCTATATATTTACATAGTGGCTACATTTTTGTTCTTTAAAATTGAAGTTGTACTTAATAATTTAACTTAAAACTTTATCCTGTATTCATCTTTGACCTCTGGATGTTAAACCTTTCAAATTGATTAAAATCTATCTTCCTGAATGTACATGAAAATCGTAGTCCTTGAAGGTTGTGCATATCAGTGTAATTTTAGAGTGAAATGCTCTTTGGGTCTGTTCCTTGCTCTTCTTGAAACAATGGTTAATAATTGAAATACCATCTTAAACTCTCCTGGAAGAGCTTCTTCAAGAAAAGGACCTGACCCGGGCCTCAGCCCCAGCAGTTGTGCTGGGTTAGTCTGGTGTGGATTTCAGCATCTTATCTGTACAGTTTACGTAGGATGTTCAGTGTGATTAGCGAGGTGAGCCCCCATTCCAGCATAAACTGATTGCTGCAAACATTTTTTTCATTCGTACTGGGAATAATAACCCATTCTTATAATCCCAGCATTCAAGAGGCCAGAACAAGAATTTAGGCTTCAAGGCCAGCCTAAGCTACATAGCAATAGCCTGTCTCCCTCCCCCAAAGAATATGTATATATACGTGTGTGTGTGTGTGTGTGTGTGTGTGTATCTATCTGCATGCTCAGACAAGAGGATCACCTCAAGTTTGAGGCCAGCTTGAACTATGTAGTGAATTACCAGTCATCCTATGAGTAATATGAGACCCATCTCAAAAAAATTAAAAATATTAAAAATACATGAATTGCTTCTTTTTTTCCCTAAGTAGTCAAATGTAACATAGTCACAATCTAAAAGTAATGTCAAGCTGGTCATTGTAGCAAGTCTTGAGCTGGGGAGATGATTCAGGGGTTAAAAACTTTTCCACACAAGCAAAAGGACCCCAGTTTGTATCCCCAGATCCCATGTCAGAGTGCTAGGTGGACATAGTGGTGGCCTGCACTCCAGCCTGGACGGCACGGAGCCTGAGAGCCGCAGAGCAATCCAGGATGGTTCCTAGTGTTACCCTTGGGCCTCCACAAGAACATACACTCAAGTGCCCTCCTGGTATATGCACACAAAAAAAGAAGAGAAAGGAAGAAAAAGTTTATTATGTAACACTATGACTTTTTTTTCCTTGGTATTGATAGCCATGAATAAGTAGCTCAGGAAAAAAACTATAATATTCCTCTGCCAACTTCCTGTCTTTCATCTTAATTAATCATGCTTTTGTCTTACTGATAATCAGCCTGTAGCCTGTTAGATTCTTACAGCCTGTGAAAATGAAGAGCTATGTAGTCCAAGACATTATCCCAACTACTGCTGATTCGAGATTGTATTGCAACTAATACAATAGATTTTTCTAAACAATCAAGGATATTAATTTTCATGCCAACTGAGTTATAAACGAGCAAACTAGTATAAACTTGTTTTGATCATACTCAGTTTAAGCTAATTCAGATAATATAATGTACAATATTAATGAGGGTTTTTAGTCTCAAATATCCATACTAAGCTTACCATTATAAACAGCACTTTGCTAATAAAGTCTTTTAAATGAGCTACTACTTGTATTTACAAATGTAATAAAATATTATTTTTGTAAAACCTTTCTCAAATCTTAAAAGTTTCACCAAAAATTGGCCTTCAGGTACTTGAATTGAAGGTGTATACCACCATGTGTATTTTTCCATGAGAAGTGTCATAGGTAGCTTCTAAAATCTTTCTATAGGATTGGGGGAGAGGGCTCAGGGGTTAAAGCACTTGCCTCATCAGCAAAAGGACCTGAGTTTGCATCCCCAGATCCCATGTAAATGTGCTTGGTAGAAATGGCGGTGGCCTGTGATTCCAGCCCTCAGAGGCAGAGCCCGGGAAGCCCCGAGCAAAGCAGTAAGGTGGAAGAGCAAACTAGGGTGATTCCTGCTGTCACTCTTGGGCTCTGTAGGCGTGAACACTCAAGTGCCCTCTTGTACATTCCCCACCACCACGTATGTATGCAAAAAAATCATTCTATATTCATTGGAAACTCTGGCTATTCTGTATGTCAGGGAAAATAAATGATGAGCAAAGGCATATAAAAGGCCTAGGTGGGGTTAAAGTATAGCTTAGTGGTAGGATATATGCACAAAGACCAGGTGCAATTCCAGAAAAAAGAGGGAAAGGAAATGGAAGGGGAGAAGAAGAAGAAAAAAAAAAAAAACTAATGACATCCAAAGTAAGTTCTATTGGGAAATATTTTAATGAGTTTGTAGTGGATTGTTACTATTAGAGGTAAAACTTGATTGTTGCCCTAAAACACTGAAGGTCTTTTATTATGTAGATATGTTTGAATGAACATGTTGTTTGTGTATATCTGTAAAATATTTGGGAGGGGGTACCTTGGGGACTGAACCCAGGACTTCGTGTACACTGGCGTGTCACTGTGCCTCCATTTTCCTATGTAGATATTTAACACTTAGATTCATTTCATTTTATGAACTCAGAAATTTTACCCCTTTATTTAAGTCAACATATTTGCAAAATCTATCAAAAATGTATTTTTTTGTTCTAAAATTTTTACTTACAATGCCCTTTTATTTATTTTGATTAATTTATTTGAGGGAAGGGTAAGAGGGAGGGACACTCATGCATGCCATGACGAAAAGGTGGAAGTCAGAGGACAACCTTTAGAAGTCATTTCTCTCCTCCACCATGTGGGCTTCCAGGGATCAAACTCAGGTTGCCAAGTTTCTGAGCAGGCGCGTTAGCACTGAGCTCTCTTGTTGACCCAATAGTACCTGTGGTTAAAGTTCTAGGTGGGCATTTTGGAGAAAGGGCCCTGTGCCAGGCATGGTGGTGCACACTTGTAATCCCAGCACTTGTGACACAGACAGGAGCATGGAGAATTCCAGGCCACCCTAGACTGCATAGCAAAGCTCAGTCTCACTGCAAGTAGGGAAACACCTGTAACCTCAGTACAAAGGAGGCCGAGGCAGGAAGATTCCTGCATGTTCAAGGCCAGTTTGGCAAGACCCTGTCTCAATAAACAAGCAAGTAGAAAAAGCCCATGAAAGAATAAGAGTATCTTGGATTTAAGTTACGATTGTACTACCACTAGCACTATTTAAACTATCATTTTTGGTGCTTTTTCTATTGGGAGATATTTTTGTTCTCTGGGGCAGAGTTTCACTGTGTTGCCCAGGTTGGCCTGCAGTTACCACAATCCTCCTGCCTGTCTCCTGAAAGCTGGGTTTACAGTCTTGAGCTACTGCCCAGCTTTCCTTGCCTTTTATCAGCCAGGATTCCTCAATCATAAAATAGAGCTAGTAACACCTGTGCTGCAATAGTAAGATTGGAAAAAAGAAACAACTGCAGTTTATCTCCTTAGTCTAACGACCCTCTCTCTGTAAGTCCCTAAAACTCAAGCCTCCAAGTTTCTCCATTTTGCCAAGGCTCTCACATTCTCAATGCACCTACTTTCAAAACAGGCAACTGAACAATTGCAGAAACAGATATTTTTTTTCAAAATCCAGCTACAATTTTTAAAGCTAGCTGTAAAATGTTGCAACAGGCCAGACAGTTCTGCTCTTCTCACTTGTTTCTGAAAAGTTACTCTCTAGTGAAAAAGCTTACATTAAAATGTATTGGGTGGAGTGGAAGTAGTATATGTACCCATGTGTGTGAGGGCGCACGTGTTCATTTGAGAGGGAGTTCCTCACTGAACCTAAGCCCGTGCGTCCTCCCGTCTGGAGCCCCACATGCTGGCATGTGGCTTTCGGCTATCAGGCTCTCCTGTTGGAGCAGCAAATGCTCTGAAACCCTGAACCATCTTTCCAGTCTCTGGAATAATCTTATTGCTGATTTAAATAAATATTCTCTAATTTTCTCACTTTTACGTCCTAATATGGCACATATTGATAAGTATTATCTGCATAAAAACTCCTCATAATCTGGCTTTTTTTGGGGGGGGCAGGACTGGACATCAGACTCAGCCTGGCACCCCCCCATAGCCTAATTATTCTTTTCAAGAATATAAATTAGTTTTGAGACCCAAACTTATTGTAAGAGCAGATAGAGAATAATGGTCAGTTAGTTTCTATTGAAATAGTAATAGAGATTAAAAATTGTAAACACCAAAGGGTTATACGGATTAGAACCGCAGGGCCGGTGAGATGGCCCGTCCGGTAAAGGTGCTTGCTACCAAGTCTTGATGACGTGGGTTTGATCCCCAGAGCCCATATGGCAAAAGGAGAGAACTGGTTCCCTTAAGTTGTCCTCTGACCTACACGTGAATCGTGGCACACAAGTACACACAAGATAAATGTAATTTTAAAACAAATTAAAAAGCTATTGGAACTGCAGATGGCTGAGGGGAATAGCAATGTGTACTTGTGTGTTCATGATGCAGGTGCTGGCTAAAATGGGCGGGGTGGGAACAGCCTGTCAGCTCGCTTGAAGAAAAGGAGCCAAAACTCAGAGCGCCCGAGCAGATGGGAAGTGAGGAGGCAGCCTAGAAGTGATGTTGAGGTGATGTTACACAGACTGGCTCACTCTCTTGTCCCCAGTGGGCCACATGTGCACACACCCTCCAAGCAGCACCCTAAAGCTAAAAACAGCAGAAACCACAGTATTGCCCAGCTGGGAAGCTGAACACAGGAGCTTATATCCAGCGAGTTAATTACAAAAAAGAAAGCGCACTCTGGAGGTTGGATCAGTCACCATTATGGCGGTATAAAAAGACTAGAATATAAAATAAAACCAGGCCATCATCCTAATCAATGGAAATTGTCCCCACAATGACCCTAAAGCATATCTTACCATGGAAGTAAGAGATGGCAAAAAAGGAATTATACCAAGGCCAAGGGCATGGGTGCCAGCTGGGCATTCTGCTCATTCCCAGTTAGGAAACAGGTGATTCGGGACAGAGTGACAGAAATGACCCTATCTAAGTCAAGGATAGAGATGAATGTTCTCTATATGTCTTAATGCTAGGTGTGTTTTTTATTTATTGAGCTTATGATCCCCTTGTACCTCCAGAGTGCCAGGATTACAGGTACTCTTCCCTATACTCCTCATTTTTATGCAGTGCTGGTTTGGAACTCAGGGCTTTGTGGCAACCATTTTGTCTACTAAACCACACCCCTGATCTCTCCGTGCATTTATTAGTATAGATTTTCTCCAAGGCCTACCGTGCTTTTCCCTTTACATTGCAGACCGACTCCATAGGTTAAAAATTAACGCCCTCTAGAAATATACTTGCGAATTCTGCCTTACCTCAGTCATCTCTGCGCAGTTGGAAAGAAACCCGCCTCCACAGCTGATACTGCACTGGGCCTGTAGATGGTCTCCCTCTGGCCCTTGCTGGAGAGCTCACCTTCCCAGAGGTCTTCCTTTAACCTGCCCTGCGGATCCTTGTCGCCTGTGCTTTCTGACATCCTGCAGTCAGATGGCTCGCCTCGCTGCTCCTGGGGAGATTGCTAACAGACGTCTCAGTGTTGTATACCGTCGCCACCTGCTCCAGGTGCTTGTCTTTCCACTCACCTTTGCTTCCTCAGTGATAATGTTTGCTTACTTCTCCTTGTTTCATTGCATCTTTTCTGTGTTTTCCAAGGATTCATAGTTAGTGCCTTTGTTTTTAGTACTGAGACTCGAACCCGGGGACTATGCATGCTATGCAAATGCTTTACCACTAAGCTATATAAGCTCCTCCCTTTTTCTAGTGTTTTATTTTGACACATGGTCTTGCGAAGTGCCCAAATTGGTCTTAAACTTATGGTCTAGCCTGGCTTGAACTTGTGATCCTTGTGCTCTGTCCTCTGAGTGGCTGGACCACCGTGCGGTGCCTCCAGACCAGCTCGTACCTACCTAGCTTTTGAGCTTTTTTTCCTTTTAATTTCCTTTAGCCATAGAGTTCGGTGCATCCTATGAGACTGGAGCCTCGTCATTTCAGAGGCCTCTCTTCGCCTCTTTCCGTCCTGCTTCCTCTTGCACTCAGTCATCACTTGTCTCCAAACATTTCTTCTCCCATGTTCTGACACTTGAAGTTCACAGTATCCAAAGAAACTTTCCTGAGCCACTTTCTTTGTCTCAGCTCTGATGTTTTACCTTTAGATCAATACCTATTCATGGCAGTTACTCTGGAAGAAAGTTCTGAAGCAGTGAATGAATTCTTCTAATAACTCAAGGTAGAAAACGGAGATTTCCCTTTAATTTGATCTCCTCGATAGCAGAGCACGTTGTAAGCTGACATTATAAGCTGCTCTGCTGCTGAGTCTTGTCAGTTCTGTGTCCTATGCGTCTCTTGATTCCTCCCTTCATTCTTGCCATTACTTGACTATTGTTATGCTCTTGGCCTCTTTCTCCATAACTTCCCTGAGTAATCTTTTCTTTTGTTGCTACTACAGCCACCTTGACTCCCAGGCCTAGAATGGTGTTACTTTGAACTTACTGAACATTTACCATGGCTTCACTATTTCTAAGTAATGTGCATCATTTTATTAATTCATTTTCTCTCCTCTCAGTAACAGAGGTGGTCTGAACTTGTGATCCTCCAGCCTGTCTCATAGGTGTTTGGGTTGTAGATACTGATGTTATCCATATTTTGTGAGTAAAACCGAGGCCCAGGGAGTTGAGTGTCCTATCACAATCATAGAGCTAGTAAGTAACAGAGCTAAAAATTTTAAAAATATTTATTCGATGGGGTGGAGGTGAGACACAGGTGCATGTGTTCCATGGTCTGGAGGTCAGAGAAAACCTTTCAAAATTTGGTTTATTTTGTCCACCATGCAGGATTCTGGTGAATGAACTCGGCTCACCAGGTTTATGAGCAGGTGCCTTTATCTGCTGAACCATTCTGCTGGTCTCCAGAGCTGATGTTGTAAGCTGTTAGATTCCAGAGTCCAAATTACTACTGTGCTGTTCTGCCTTTCACAGACTAATAACTGACCATGCTATTCTTACTTGGACATCTTACATAGCTCATTTCAAGCACGCAGAAGGGAGAGGAGTAGGAAAGAGAGGAAACACGCACATGAACATTGACACACACATGGCGCTCAGGGACAACTTGCAGAAGTCAGTTCTCTCTTTTCACTGTGTTCTTCTGGCCAAAACCAGATCACCAGTTTTGCAAGCAAGCACCTTACCCTGTCAGCCTCAACCATTCCACCAATCTAAGAAATGGTTTTTGCAAATAGATTTCAGATACAGAGGTTTCTTTCCGTCTCTCCCTATAAATTGGTGGTATTTTAGAACTAAATAGAAATATTATGTTGTAGCAACTTTTGGCTAAATAACCTTTGGAACAATATCCACAATTTGCATTATCAGAGATAGGCTCAAGTTTCTGAAACTTCTATTTTATTATTTCAGTGATACTTCCAGTCTTAAAAATGTGATGGCTGGGGCTGGAGAGGTGGCTCAGGGGTTAAGCTTCTGCCTTACAGGCGGAAGGTCCTGAGTTCAGATCCTAGACCCCACGTATAGACTCCGGTGGAAGCAGGGGCGGCTTGTGTTTCTGGTCCTGGTAGGGCGGAGCCTGTGAATCCCGGGGCAGAGTAAAACGAGTAGGTGGAGGCGTCCATGGTGATTCCCGAATTCATCCGTGGTTCTACACACACAAACATACATCCACACGCATACACGCACAATTGAATAAAAAATAATAAAAAAAATTTTTAAAAATGTGATGGTAAGAGTTTTATTTTGTGGGTGATGCAAACACATAAACTTATTGTTAATATAAGCTAAAAATAAGTTACTATAAAACACTAAAAGGGTTTTATTTTTGTTTTAATTGTGAGGAATGTGGACATTATTGTTTTTTAATACGTAGTACTTAAAAATAATAGATGAATACAGATTAAAGGAATCCTAAAGTATAGTGTTTATGTAAAAAGTTAAGTTTTTGAACAGCACTGTTCTTTGATAAGAGCTACATTCCTACATGGGAAGACTGTGACGTTGTGCACCCAGGCCACAACAATGGTTGCGTGGCAGCAAGATGCATGAGGATGAACAGGAAAGACTCAAAGGGCTTTCTGCGAATAGGAGATGGGTGGGTGTTGTTTCCTTGTCCTCTGCACCTGCTTGCCTTTCTGAAGTATGGGGGGTTAAGTTCACATAGTGTGGTCCTTGTCCACTCTTGACCCTACTCCTACCCACTTCTTTTCTCTTCCAAGATTGTTCAGGAGTGGATATTTGACTAGTTTGTTTGAAGTTCCTGAGATGTGTTCATGAATCATCTCCCCATGTTTAAAAATGAAATAACTGTTCCATTTCTTTGTTTTTAGAGTTCCATTTCTTTTATGTAGCTTTTTCTATGTAGTTTTACACTGTCTTTTTCCTTAATAGTATGTCATAGAAATTGTCTTGCATCTGTACATTATACATGTAGTTTTAATAAAAACAGGTTCTACTTTTTTATCAGTAGTAATTACTGTTGTCATTGCCAGTTATATTCTGGATCTTCTTTGCTAATGAATGAACTTCCTAATTTTGTTGTGTCACATCTAGCAGGAAATCCAAGTGATTCTTCTTTGCAAATATTCCCAAGACTTCCCAGCAATATTTTTATGTATGTAATCCTTCTCTGTGCTCCTCAGGTTATGAGTTATGTTCCTTTATGGGAGTTGTAGAGGAAGCAAATTTGATCTGTGGAGCTTGGATTTGAATCCTCTGCTTTGACCATGTGCTAGTTAGATTAGATGTGTCAACTTGACAATTGACGGCTGAGCTCTTGACACATTTGTGAAGAATTAGTAATTAATGCAAGTCTTGAATAACATGCAGGAGATTGTCTGAATTAATTTTCAGAGCCCTGCATGATGGAAAGAGAACTGACTTCTGAAAGTTGTCTTCTGACACACACATACACACACACACACACACACACACACACACACACACACTAACCGTAAAAAAAAAATGCATTGAAGTGCCTAACACATACGAAGCAAGGTCAGATAGTAGCTATTTTTGTTATATTACTGATTACTCATCTGTCTGCTATCCTAGCCAATCGCCAGACAGGGAACTCCACCTTCCACCCCTGACCTATGCAGAACGTGGTATCTCTGGCTAGTGTGGAAACCTTACTTTCTCATGATGTGCTTTTTGAAACGATTACTTCGCAGTCGCCAGTGATGCCCTTCGTAGTGCAGATGCTTGTCTCTGATGGGATGTGCTGTCCTCACAGCTAGGGCAGAGGAGGTGGTGAGGTGCAGCCCCCACCTGTCTGGAGCCACAGCACTCCCACGCCCTCGCTTCCCACAGTCTGTCTCTGGGACTCTTACATGTTCTTCCTTGTGTAGGATTTCCCCTCGAGACTCATTTGTCCTATCTGCTTTCCCTTACCATGGGGAGCCCACATGTGTGTATGTCTGATTCTAGCTGAGATGCAATCAGGATGTAGGTTCTTTCTTGTGGAGCTCCTGGGCCCCATGTAAATCAGGGGATGTGGCTTGGTATCTATTTTAAGTGCCTATGATCTTACTGTGACTGATAAGTCCACAAACATTTTATGATAGTCTGAAGGCCACTGTCCTTGAGTAGTAGAGGATCCCTAAGGAGCAGTGACAGCTCTAGACAGGATGCCCTGTTTGTTCACGTTTACAGCTAGCATCTGAGTAGCAGTTTCCATTGCAACACGATTTTCATGTAAGTTACCGAGTCTAACTCAGCCACGGATGAGATTCATTGTTCCACTTAGGAAACAGCATTGGCAAAATGTGATCATGGTGGGCTGGTGAGACCACTCAGGCGTTAAAGTCTTTGTCTCAAAAATAGAAGGATCTAAGTTTAGTTCTCAGATCCCACTTAAAAACATTCTGGCCTTGACTGGTGGAGCCCAGGAAACCCCAGCTCAAAGCAGTGAGGTAAAAGAGCAACCCAAGATGACACCTGATGTCACTTTTGGGCCTACCCCCCCCCCCCACACACACCCTCTATGCATGGAAAAAGAAAAGAGAAGCATGACTGTGGCCTGTGGGAAGAGCTCAGTGGTACAGTGCTTGTCTAGGGCACAGGAGCTCTTAGATTCGGTCCCTAGAACTACAAGAAAGTTGGGGAAGGCTTGGGATTTAATTCAGTGGTAGTGTGCTTGCCTAGCATGTGCTCAGCCCTGCACTTGATCAGACCACACATACAAAAGAAGCTTGTCACTTATTACCATGCTGTCTTATCAGAAAGAAAAGGACCTTACTATGTAATACGTGATCTTGTTCAGCAGAGTCTTTATCAGTTGTTACAATGGGAGGATTTAATGTTAGTAAGATACGAAATAAAATTAACGTTGAAATTTTTCGTTTAAATTTTGGTCTTGTTCCTCTAAGTTTGTGTGAACTATAACCAGTTTTGTTTAAAATATGTATATGCAAACACACATATATTTATGTTTTTCTTTTTCGCAGAGCTACAATGGATACTGCTGGTCACAGCCTTGTTCTTCTGCAGCAGTTGAACATGCAGCGAGAATTTGGTTTTCTGTGTGATTGCACAGTTGCTATTGGAGATGTTTACTTCAAAGCCCACAGAGCAGTGCTTGCTGCTTTTTCTAACTATTTCAAGATGATATTTATTCACCAAACAAGGTAAGTATATGCTTTTGTAAATGAGAAGAATTTTTAATATTATGATACAGATGGCTTATAGTAAAATAATTTGAGTAATTATTATGGAGTTACTCTGATGCATTTTTAAATTTTAATAATTTGTTAGCAGTAATTAAACCCACTAGGTAGTATCCACGGTAGAACATAATAATGAAAGTAAATATAGCTAAAATTTGATGATTATAATATAAATCCTGCTATTGTCCCTTATAAGAGAAAACTGAGGCCGAGCTGCTCATCCAGGGCTGTACAGCCGGTAAGTTGAACTCACAGAGTACAAACACTCAGGTGCCTTTTGTACATACATCTGCCAACAAGGAAAAGGATGCACACACACCTACAACACACACTCATATCTGGGAAATAAGTAAGTAAATAAATAAATAAATAAAATGAATCATGTTCATCACTTTTGTGGAACACAGCTTAAGGGAAGAAGGACTTATTTTGGCTTGCAGTTCCACAGATATTAGTCCCTAGCTGACTGACTTCATTGTTTTTAAGCTTGTGGCAAAGCACAAACATCAAGGTAGAAGGACATGACAGAAAAGCTACTCACCTCTAGCAGCCAAGAAACATTCTGAGAAGGTGGTCAGGGGGAGATGTACACCCTTCAAAGGTCTGTTCTTCAGGACCTGCTTCCTGCAGCTTGGCTCCAGCTCCTGGTTTCTGCCGTCACCTGATGACCCTGTCACACATGAATCCATGAATGAACCAGTCCACTGGTGAAGTCAGAGCCCTCGGGATCCACATTTTTCAAAGCCCTCATCAGCTGGCCACCAAGTCACTGACACATGAGGCTTCAGGGACATTTCAGATTCCAACCCTAACACTCATATTTTTTTGCTTGTAAGATGTTAGAATAATACGCTCCTTGGGTGCTGGGAAGAGTAAGTGGACTAATAAAAGAAAAATGTCCAGAACAGCTTTGCTGTTACCAGTGTGCTGTCCTTGGAGTGTACACATTGAACAGGATTGGGAACTTTGGAACAGACTTTAGTTACGGCCTAGGTCTTAAATGATTAGTAGTTTTTCAGATGTTGCACAGAAATATGAGGCATATTACAAGCAGAGAGAAAGTGGCATGAGCAGGTGTGGTGGCTCAGGCCTGTAGGCACAGCACGTGGAAGGCAGAGGTAGCACTGCCAGTTTGAAGCCAGTCTGGACAGCATAAGAGGTTCCAGACCAACCAAGGTTATGTGGTGAGACCTTGTCTCAAAACTAAACAGAACCACAAGAAAATGGCATGGACCAGACATGAGCTTGCTATGGATTAGGAACAATAGGAAGAAGAGGGCAGACTGTAAGAGGTAATGGCACCTCTTTTATGGCTCCAGGTTGTTTTATCTCTGACATAAGTGTCACTGTAGTTACCTGCACTGCACTAGAAATGCTGTCTTATCTGAACTGTAAGTTGTTCGGCTCCTGAAGCACTTAGAGCCAGGTGCAATGTTAGCTAAACCTAGAGTTAGGAAGGTGGGCTGCCTTCCCTGTAGCATGTCGTATCCAGTAACTAAAAATCACAAGTGAATAGAAGTCTGAATTGATAGCCTCCCCCTACAAGACAAAACAAAACAAAACTATGAACACTTTTCATGGAACACATCAGTAGATGTCAGAGGAAGTGGGAGCCCAGAGATAGCAGGATAGAGAAACCTACTGTCAGCATGCTGATGCCAATCCTTCTGCTTCCACTGAAAGGGAGACAGCAAAGAGATGATTACTGTACACATGTTACACTTGGCCACATGTGAGTACAGAACCAGTCCAGAATGCCCAGGTCCACAGCAAAGGGCCAACAGGGACTGTTGGGTGGTAAGTGAGGCAGATCTCAAAGGTGTTCTTGGCAGCCAGATGATATGGTGAATTTCTAGATTCATTGAGTCAAGTAATCATCGGTAGCATCAGTCCAGCGCCTCCAGCCTGTGGCATCCTTGCTCCTGCAGCCTCCATGTGTGTTCAGGCTGGTTTGCTTGGAGTTCTGCCCCATCTTTCCTGTGCTTCAGCCTGCACATCTGCTTTTTCCTTCACTTCGATCTCATGGTGCAGAAGTTTCAAGGAAGATTGTGCTAAGGCCATGAGCACTGTTGATATTCATCATTTCCCCAGGTTGTTCCTGCTCTCATTTCTATCTAGTAGCCAAGTTCAAAATTCATGCATAAAAACTGAGCTCGAGATTAATACTTCTCAAAATTATATTTATATTCATTTATGATTATAAAAATAGGTATATTAGGACTGGAGAGATGGCTCAGAGGTTAAGACTCTGTCTTGCAAGCAGAAGGTCCTGAGTGTGGATCACAGGTCCCATGTAAAAATGCCAAGAGCAAACGGCAGTGTCCTGCACTTCCGGCCCTGGTGGGTAGAGCCTGGAAAATCCCAGAGGGAAGCAAGAAGGAAGTAGAAGCAATCCAGGATGATTGTCAAAAGTTGCCCATGGTCCTCTACAGGGACACACAATGCCCCTCATTCACACACACACACACACACACACACAATAAATTACTAAAATATTTTTTAAAATAGGTATATTAATGTGTTTTAGAAGTCAAAATATGGTTAGTATTGTTTAAGTTTTAAATGTTACCAATTTCATTAGACTTAAAAGTTTTGGATATTTTATTGTGGATATATATGTATATAGTTAATAATTTTAAATATATAGTTCAATGCCAATAATTACATTCATTTTTATGTTTTAGCAACCATTACTTTATTTCTAAAATTTTCATCATCCAAAACAGAAACTGTAACACATTTAGCAGTAAGCTCATGTTTCCTCAGCCTTCTATAACCTCTTACCTAATTTTTGTCTCTTTGATTTTCCTACTGTAGGTATTTTATAGAAATGACATCATGCTTACTTTATTTAGCATGTTTCAAGTGTTCATCCTTGGTATGGCATGTATCAGAACCTCATTCTTTTATGACTATAATATATTTATGACAAAATAATAAAACTATCATATATATAAATATAAATAACTATTTATGTCTTCATCTTTTGATGGGCATTTAGGTTTTACCTTTAATTACTGTAAACAATGTTACAGTGGACATTGACATACAGATATCTGTTGGAATCCTTGTGTTCAGTTCTTTTGTTCAACTGACTTCTGAATTCTCTAAAAGTTGAACACCTATTTTAGTCATTTTTCTACCCCTGGCATCTCTTATAGAGCATTATTTATGAGTCGTTATGTTGAGCTAAGTAGAATGTATATCTTGTTCCTAATATTAAGCATTGAATTTGCCACATAAAAACTTGTTGATGGGTTATAAACTCAGGTTAAAGTAGAAGGGTGAGCTTTTGCTATTGTAGTTCATCAAGACAGACTGATTTAAATTTAAACCTGTTAGGAAGAAAATGGTTTAACATAAGACTGCTAGAAAAGACCAAGTAGAATGTGTTTTATTTTGTGTGGATTTGTTTTTGTTTTAACAGCGAATGCATAAAAATACAACCAACTGACATCCAGCCCGACATATTCAGCTATTTGTTGCATATTATGTACACAGGAAAAGGGCCCAAACAGATTGTGGATCACAGTCGTTTGGAGGAGGGGATTCGATTTCTCCATGCTGACTATCTTTCTCACATTGCAACCGAAATGAATCAGGTATTCTCACCAGAGACTGTACAGTCCTCAAATTTGTATGGCATTCAGATTTCAACAACCCAAAAGGCAGCTGTCAAACAAGGACTGGAGGTCAAAGAAGCTCCTCCCACCAGCAGTGGAAACAGAGCTGCTGTCCAGGGCGACCACCCCCAGTTGCAGCTGTCTCTTGCCATTGGGCTGGATGATGGCACTGGGGAGCAGCAGAGGGCCCATCCTGTTGCCCAGGCCTTGGAGGAGCCCCCGAAGCCCCCAGTGTCCATCAAGCAAGAGAGATGTGATCCAGAGTTGGCGATCTCCCAGGGCCGCCCCTCGCCCTCCTCAGAGGTGACAGGCCCCTCGTTCACTGAAAGCAGTATCAAAGTACATTTATGCCATTACTGTGGGGAACGTTTTGATTCCCGTGGTAACCTGAGACAACATCTCCACACCCACGTGTCTGGCTCTCTCCCATTCGGTGTCCCTGCTTCCATCCTGGAGAGTAATGACCTTGGAGAAGTGCATCCACTCAGTGCAAACAGCGAGGCTCTGGAATGCCGGAGACTCAGCTCCTTCATCGTCAAGGAGAATGAACAGCAGCAACCGGACCACGCGGACCGAGGGGCCACAGAGCCTTTGCAAATCAGTCAGGTGTCCTTGATCTCCAAGGACACAGAGCCAGTAGAACTAAACTGTAATTTTTCTTTTTCAAGGAAAAGAAAAATCAGTTGTACCATCTGTGGTCATAAATTTCTTCGAAAGAGCCAATTGCTGGAGCATATGTACACACACAAAGGTAAATCTTATAGATACAGCCGATGCCAAAGGTTTGGTAATGCATTGGCACAGAGGTTTCAGCAGTATTGTGACAGCTGGTCTGATGTCCCACTGAAAGGTTCTCACCTGTCCCAAGAACACTTAGACCTGCCTTGTGCCTTAGAGTCGGAACTCACACAAGAAAATGTGGACACTATCCTGGTTGAGTAACAGCTTCTGCAGAATTTTAACATCAATCTTGAAAAAAGTTCTCCTGTCATTTTTTACTCATAAATAATTTTCTTCTCAAGATCTGTTGACTGAGTCTATTCATGGTTTTAAGGATGTATATATTAAGACATACTATGGGATATGGCTATGAAACTGTAACCTTCAATTAGAACTTTTTTATAAGTTAAATCACAGCTTAAAATTCAGAAGTTAATGTAGAAATTAAAAACTTCAGAGTAAATTTTTTTTTATAAAAACTTTGTAAAAATTTTCCTAAGTTGCAGAATCAGTAAAATTAACTTGAATGTGAAGCAGATAGGATCTGGTTTAAAGAATATTCTAGGAGACTGAGAAATTGCTCAGTTGTAGAGTGCTTGCCTGGCATGTTTGAACTATAGGTTCAATTCATGCATACTATTCCAAACTATCACTCTTGTCTTATACTTTATATAAATTAAATCCCCATGAAGATTATTTTAAAATATTTTCTGTCATATATTAAATCAGTGCTTACTTTAATGTGTATGTCTTATGTTTAAAAAGTCTGTTGTAAGATCTAGCTATAGCAGATCATGAGTAGTTTTAACTTTTTACTCAGCTTTGCATCTTTGGCCTTTTATTTCCTTAACATTAACTATACCTTATTTTAAAGAAAAATCCTTTAGTTATAAGAGGACTGGAGAAGTCAGAGGTAAGAGTCTTCAAGAGAGAAGCGTACACACACAAGCACATAGAGACAGAGCGTAGAACCCCAGACATCAGTTTATAGCTTATGCTATAATGGTTTCTTAGAGATCTTAAGAAGAGTTTCGGGTTTTTATAACAAGAAGTATAGATAAGCTTAATGAAGAAAATGATAAAATACAAATCATCCACCTTAATGTCAAGATCTTCTAGGCTACCTGGTTTGATGGTAAGTTTTCTAAACATTGGTTGAAAGGGTAATTTTACAGTGGCATTCTTTTTCTGTTACATAAAATCAGTAAAGTGGATGCATTCAATGTGCTAGAACTGTGTTTAAGATCCATAATGGTAGCTTTCCTTTTGTCAGTAAACTTACTTTCCTTTTATAATGGTGATGCTCAGAAAGCTAAAACCCCAGAAAAATTAAAGTTGATGGATAAATGAGAGATTTTTTTTGTACCTAGAAAATAGGTGATCAAACTATTTTTCTGTATGTTTCCCTTTTGTAACCCTCGCAGACATTTAAAACACATTTGAAGGTTTCTCCCCCACATTCCCTTTGGAGACAGGGTCTTGCTGTGTTACCAGACTGGCCGTAAACAACTGGCTCAAGCAGTCTTTTGTATCAGTCTTGTGAGTAGCCGTGGTGAGCCACCAGGCCTG
This sequence comes from Typhlomys cinereus, assembly GCA_023101885.1. Taxonomy (NCBI): domain Eukaryota; kingdom Metazoa; phylum Chordata; class Mammalia; order Rodentia; family Platacanthomyidae; genus Typhlomys; species Typhlomys cinereus. Next base: position 10,642,142 of record JALPQD010000017.1, on the reverse strand, counting down.
GCCTCATTGACAGATGAGGATCATTTTGTTTGTGCCACTTTGACCTCTGAAGAGATTTTGACACTTTCCACACTGCTGAGTCAGCTAGAAGCTCAAAGGATGAGCCAGCTAGTTCTAAAACACAGTATTTCTGGGCAGACTGAAGTGTAGTGATTACAAAGTAGTAGTTTCGATTTGAGGGTTTTGAGACAGAAGTCTTGCCCGGCAGTCCCTGCTAGCCTCGGACTTACCATCCCCTTCCCTTAGCCTCCTGAGAGCTGGCGTTACAGGTTACACCACCACGCCCAGCTCCAGCTTTTCTTGAGGACCGAGTGGAGGAAACTAGGCATTGTCTAGGCAGTTAATACCTCAGACAAAGAATAAGCCTGGGGGGAGGTAGTTCCAGACCTTATGTGTTGAGAGAAGATGTAGCCACTGAAGATCAGAGGCATTGAGAAGGGTTAAGTGAGCCTCTCGAGGAGTCAAGAGTTTCATATAATATTAAACGTTAACTTCATTTAAGCAGCCATTTAACTCCTTCAGACCTCAACAATTCGGTCTCATAAGAACATCAACATTGATCTCGTGTGTTAGGCAGTTTCCTGCCATTTTTTGTTGTTTTGTTTGAAATAGGGTCTCATTTGACCCAGGCTGGTCTCAAACTACATAACTGAAGATGGCCTTAAGTTCCTGATCCTCTCATCTCTATCTCCCAAATTCTGAAATACAGCTGTGCTCCACTATGTCCAGCTCTCTAGCCTTCTTAGAGTTTTATTCTCATGAGATTTTTTTTTTAGTTTTTCTCCTCCCTAATCTACTCTGCTCATTACGCCATTAGCCAACACGAAATCCCATAGATAACTAAGGTGGGGAGACCCAGAATCTCTGGACAGAATCTGAGAAAGTAAGAATTTGCTTAATGAAAGTGAAAATATATCTATATGACCTTTAAGAAGTTCTTTGAATTCCTCTTCTTATTCATATATTAATAGTTCCTTTACAAACTAAACAAAACCAAAAACCCCCAAACCCACTGTAATATCCTGTCTCAAAAGGAAGGGAATTATTGTTTAAGGCTAATAACAGACAGGAGGTCTACACCGAACCCTTCGGTAAGTCAGCCAGCAAGTACTCAGACACCTGCCTGACAGGCATCTGTCCCACACATGCAAGAAGACGTGAAAGCAAGAGGAGGAAAATATGAAATGGGACCGGAGTGGGAATAGGGTAGTAAGGTTTGAAAACATACAAATTCATTGTGTTTATGTCTAAAAGTGTCAATGAATAAAAAAGTAATTAAAAAATAAATGGGGGAGAAGCAAAGAAAATACCCAAAGCACCCAAAGCATTTTTTTTTTTTTTTTTAGTCCTCACAGCATTCTGTTTAGGAAGTGGAGAAATGTTGCAACTTCATTTCATAGTAAAAGTTTTCAAAAGCTGAATTCCAGAGAGGCGATAAGCAGTGTAAAACTAGCCCTGCTTTTTTTTTTTCTTTCAGTTTTACTACATGAATTTAAATTTTTTTATATTACCTGTGTGTGTGTGTCATATGATCAAGCCATGGTGTACATGTGAACCAGAGTACAACTTTGTAGAATTAGTTCTCTGCTTCCACTTCATGTAGGTTCCTGGGATTGAATTCAGGTCTTCAGGCTTGCATAGTAAGTTCTTTTTTTAGCCAATGAGTCATTTAGTGTTCTCATATATAGACATATTTTTTTAAAGCAGACGTTATAAACCTAATACTGTGTGCTTGTTTGTTTTTACTTAGTTTTGTTGTTTTTGTTGTTTGAGACAGGATCTCGATGAGCACAGGCTTGCCTTGAATACAAAGCCGTCCCCCTCTCAATCCCATGTGTCGGGATCTCTGGCATGTGCTACTTAGCGCTCATTTTTTGTTGTTGTTTAAGACATGCTTTTGACTGGGAGGGAAAAAAACTTTCTTCATATGCAAAAAGTTCTTCCAGATGAAATCTTTACTTTTGATCCTATCATCTGCCAGGTGCAGGTATATAGTAGTCAGCCAGTCTCTTAAACCCAGCATGGTATGCATAATGATTACCCATTTGAAACTGGACTTGTCATATGCATTTTCATTATATTGGGCAAATACTAATAGATATCATCCTTGTGGATCAGCTAGAATTTTCTTTCCAGATTCTTATGAATAGGTGTTTTCTTGAGTAAAATAATGTTTTGGTATTTTTCCTTATTAGTATAATATCAAAACTTAATAAAACTGCCTTAAAAAAAAGCAAATTTTCTTGATATATGACTTTGAGATTGCTATGCTTTCCTCTGACTTTCTGATTTCCCACCTGTAAAATGTGTAAACAGAGTCCACAGGAAGTCCTGAGGGTGCCTATTAAAGTTGTATTAAGCTCTGTTAGTATTGCTGATATAACCAAAACGCACAAAATTCATTAACTTAAGTATTCCATCCCGTAGATTCCAGAGTCTTTGAAGAATCATGTACTACTTAACATTCAACAATTAACTGGTAAAGCTATTTTTGCCAGTACTGTAGAAGTAACAGCATTGCCCGAATCCTTACTCTGCTTTTTCTTTTACCCTTTGCAAGGAAAATAGATTTGGGGCATTATTAGGAATGTGACTTACTGTCCAATCTCAGCATTATGGAGAATTTACCCAAAAATATTTTTTATTTTTATTTGTTTTTGGAGAGAATAAGAGAAGGTATGTGCATACAGACATGCCTTGGGGCTCAGGAGGTAGATGTCAGAGGACAGTTCACCAGAACTCTCTCCTTCCACTTTGTGGACTTCTGGGGACCCAACTTGGGTCTCCAGGTTCACAAGCAGGCGCCTTACCTGTTTGGGCCATCTTGCTGGCCCCACAAATACTTTGTTTTCATGTGAGGAAAGGAACAAAGAAATGAAAAAAATACCGTCATTTCTTTGATGAAGATGGTCTGAATAGTGCATAGGGACAGGAAATGATAAAATATAGAAACTAATCTTTTAAAAATTAGGGGGACGGGGCTGGAGAGGTGGTTCAGGGGTTAAGCCTCTGCCTTGTAGGCAGAAGGTCCTGAGTTCAGATCCTAGACCCCACGTATAGATGCCAGGCGGAAGCAGGGGCAGCCTGCGTTTCTGGTCCTGGTAGGGCAGACGGAGCCTGTGAATCCCCGGGCAGAGTAAACAAGGAGGAGGTGGAGGCAGTCCATGGTGGTTCCTGAATTTGTCCGTGGTTCTTTACACACACACACACACACACACACACACACACACACACACATACACGTACAATTGAAAAATAAAGAAGGAAAAAATATATATTTAAAAATTAGGGAGAAAACAAAAAATGAAATTGGGAAAGTTTTCACAGGAAACCAAAAGAAACACATGCCAATAATGAAAAAGACAACCTGGAATTTCCAGAAAGTTGAAAATACAGCCAAATTCTGGACATAGAAACTTGAATTTTGGTGAATGCTTGATAAATATTCATATTTTGTAGTAATCGTGGTAACAGTAGGTCACGTGAAATTTTTTTCATAATATAACTTGTGTCCTTGCGTATATTTCAACTAAATATAAGCCTGTGACATTTTATCATAGTTAATTTTGAAATTTGTAAGTGTGAAATCTGTAAATGACTGTTCTCTGCTGAACCGTGTTTGTGCAGTTGGGCTTTTTTGGAACTGTCATGCAGCCCTGAGCCTGGATGTCTTAAATACAACTTATCCCAAATGGATTTTTAAAGAACCCAGTGTGCTTCTAGATGTGTCTTGCTGTATGTGAGTACTTGGTGGCTATTGCTGCCATTCAGCTGACATTAACTGTCAATCATTGTCTCTTTTAAGTGCCAAATGCAGTTGTTTTATTAAAGTATTTTGATACTTTAAAAAAAACAGCGCCAGGTCTGGTGGCATATGCCTATAATTGTAACACTCTGAAAATTGAAGCAAGAGGATTTTGAATTCAAGGCCAGCCTGGGGTACATAGATTGTATTAGAAAAGAAAAAGAAAAAGGGAAGGAAGGAAGGAACTTTTATGACAAGAAATGTTTAATGAAGACATCTTCAAATTCTAAGAAATACCTAGCAAACAGGAGACTGAAAACACTATACTGTATCATTAAACTTCTGTGTAATGTACTGTGGCTTGCTTCAGAAACATTCTGGAAGTTTTGTATCCCGATTAGAATAGAAGCAATGGATAATTCATGTATTTTATGAAGGTAAATAAATTAATGTGATGTAATCACAACAAACCCTTTGACTAGCTCAGCTCGTGGTTGTTTCTTGCTTTGCAGCAGCGTCTACACATGTTGTGTCGTGCTGAGGTAAGTGGTCTGCTGTGTAGTATTTTGCAGGTGCGATGAAAGAAAGTATCAGTGGATCCATTTCCTACCCACCATGACTGATGACAGAAGAATGGTGTCCTGTAGCCCAGCATTTTCCTTCCACCATCTCTGCAAAGATCTCATCACTTCCCAGAAGTTTCTTGCTTCGTCCTTGCTTGCTTTATACTCTGCTGTATCTTTCAGCTCCCAGTAAAGTAGTCTATGAGTGGTTCTCACCCAGGATATGTTAGATGGGATTCTCCAGAGAAAAAGGACAAGGGGAAGAGGCAGGTTTGTAGAAATTAATAAGGCGTTGACTCACATGTAGTGCATGCACATTTGTAATCCCAGCTCTCAGGAAGAACCTTGCAGATTCAAGGCCAGCTTGGTCTGTTTTAGTGAGTTCTGGGATAGTTGAGGCTACATAGCAAGCCTCTGTATTCAAAAACAAAGGGGATAAAGGTCCGTTGTGACCTGGTTGGTGTTTGAGTCAATATGCAAGGAGAAAACCAGCCCAGTGTGGAAAGTTGTAATCGCTCTTTCTGATGCTGTGAAACAACACTCAAACTCTGTCAACTTAAGGGGAGAAAAAGATTGTTTGACTTAAGGTTCCAGAAGAGGTGTAGTCCTTTATTGTGGAAAAGGCATGGATTGCAGCAGCTGGAAGGAGCCGCGTCACGTCCATCATGGAAGCAGAGAGCAAACAGCAAACTGCAAGAGGAGGCTTACTAAGGAAAGCAGGGAGGAGCCAAGCCTGGAGGCCCATCCCTGCAATGTGCTTCGCTCCAGCAAGGCTCCATCCCCTAAGGTGCCAGGACCTTCCCAAACAACATTAGCTAAGGTTGCAAACGTGAGCCTGTGGGGGATAACTCATGTTCAAACTATGATAGATCTGGCGCTCGCTCTCTCTCTCTCTCTCTCTCTCTCTCTCTCTCTCTCTCTCTCTCGTATTTTTCAAATCCTAAATGAGTGAGGAATAAAGACATTGATTTGTATAAGTACAAGGCTGAGAAGTCCCAAGGTCTGCTTGCTGTAGCCTGAGATCTAAAGGGATCCATGATGTCTGCTTTATTGATTTCACCTACTTGCCGAAGATTGTGAAGACTGACTATTTTTGTCCCAAGTTTAAAAAGGATGAGTCAGAGGGAAGGTCACTTATTCTATTGCTCAGCTGATCAGATGAAGACAGTCTTCTTTACCAGGTCTATTGTTGCAAATGCTCCTGTAATCCCAAAGCACTCTCAACTAAGTCGGGTGTGATGGTCAACACACACCTGCAGTCTCAATACGCGGGAGGCTGCGGTGGCAAGACCACCTGTTCACATGGAGACCAGTCTAAGCAAGGAGACTTTTCTCCACAAGAAGCAAAAAATACCTTCCCAGGTGAACAGAAGGATTGAGGAGGTAGCTCAGTGGTGGTGCTGTACTAGCACACAACCCTGAGTCCAAGCCCCGATGATAGATACCTCAATCAGAGTAATGGCTGACTAAGTATCCTGGCACCTCTGCCTCATGGCCCAATCAGTCTAATACATGAGATTCACTATCACACAATGCTATCCTCTAGGGGACTCTTGACCATGTGGAGTTGTTTTTGATAATGATGCCTGATAGAGAATATGGAGAGGTTGGTAAACATCTCACAACAGAATAACCCTTACCCCACCCAGTGGAGAATTACCTAGTTCAAGACATCAGTAGAACTAAAGTTGATGAACTCTGGTCTTTAGAAGTCTGAATAAGACAATTTTAAATTTAGCACATTTTCTTTTGAGACAGGCATCTTGCTCTAGCCCAAGCTAGCCTCAAACTCATAACCCTCCTGCCCAGCCTCCCAAACGCCAGGATCACAGGTATGTGCCACCATACGTAGCTTAAAGTATTTCAGATCTATTTGTGATGTTCGAACTAAGATATTGTGTGTCTGAGGTCTCTGTGAAATGAAAATATGGAGCTAAATTTGTGTAAATTTTAATCTGGCCAAAAGGTGGCACCAGTGTACCATGAAATGCGCATTAGAATCAATTTTGATACTGCTCTCTACCTCATTACTTGATTAGCTATGTCTTTACCTGATAGCGCCATGCTAGATACTGTAGCAACTTATCTCTCTGACAGTCACAATGCCTCTGATTTACATGCATGCATGGCTGCTATTGAGCTTTTCTGAGAATTTTTGCAAATCATTAAGAGTAAAGTCCTGGAATTTTAATCCAGTTACATAGAGTCTGAATCATGCATCAAATTCAGTTGATGTTCTAGTGTGATGTTTAAAAATATTTCCTTGCTTGGTTTTTTTCATTCCTTTTTGACACATGCTCATCACAGGACATAGCACTGGGTTGCACCACCTGTTTCCTTAGTCCATCCCTCCTCTCCATCTTGCTCCTCCTCCATTTTCCTGTTTGTCTCCTTCCTTCCCTGTCTCCCTTATGTTTTCATGTCATATGTTCACATATGGATAGCATGGAAATAGAGAAGGGCTGAGGAGACGCACTTGCAAACCTAGCAGCCTGGTCCCCAAGGAGAGAATTGGCTTCCAAAAGTTCTCTCACCTCACATGCACATTGTGGCCAACTCACACCTGTGTGTGCTCTAGAAAGAAGATGGGAGAAAACATGTATCTTTCTCTCTGTATTTGGGTAATTTTGCTTAGTATATTCTCTAACTGCATTCACTTTTCCAGTGGTCGACAGTCTCATTCTTTATGACTAGGTGTAATTCTGCTGTGTATGTACAACATTTTCCTTATCCCTTCATCTATTAACAGAAATGTAGGTTGATACATATTTTGACTACTCCAATAAACATGGGTGTGCAGATATCTTTGTGGTATGCTGATGTACAGTCTGTCAGCTGTGTAGCCAGAAGTGGTAGGAAATACTGCCAAGAATCACCAAATGGAATTACATGAATTGCATGAGGCTTCTTTTTCCAGCAAAAGAAACAAGTGAAGAGACAGCTTCCAGATGTGAGAAAATCTTTGCTAACTACACATCTGACAGGACTATGTTAGCAACCAAAAAAGCTAAACACCAGAAAATCCAACAACCCAATCAATAAATAGGCTTATGAAATGAACAGGAAGTTTTCAAGAGATGAAAAATACTTATCATATTTAGCTATCAGTACATAAAAATTGAAATCACATTGAGGTTCCATCTCTCACCCCAGTCATAATGGTTGTCATCCAGAAAGCAACAAATGCTGCTGAGGATGTAGGAAAAGAAGCAGGATATGCTGCTGGGATGGATGCACATTGATTCAGCCACTATGGAAATCAGTGTGGAGCTTCCTCAAAAGCAACAACAATAGCAACAGCAAAAACAACCTGGAAATAGAACTGCCTTGCTTGATTCTCTGCACATCACAGACTGCAAGGTAGGCTGTTTGTCTTTATAACTACCCTTCCACAGCTCACTCGTCTCTGGCGTTCTTAACCCTTTCCTCCATCCTTCTATTCAACAAGTTCTGTTCTCTGAGTAAGGCTAAACATTCCTCTTTGATAGTTCCCAGCTTACCTTCCGTCGCTGAGTGAATAATCTGCTTTTTTCATTTTTCCTCATTTCTGTAAACAATGGTACTCTTAACTTGTCTAGGAATTTGTACCTAGCAATAATTTCTTTTTAAAATATTTATTTATTTTGAGAGAAAGAAGAAGAGAGCAGGCATCATGTGCCAGGGTACACACGTGGAGTTGGTTCTGTCCTTCCATATGGACTCCAAGGATTGAACTCAGGTCACCAGGGTTTGCACACAGCTCCTTTATCTGCTGAACCATTTTGCTAGCTCTCCAACACCAGTCTCTTGGTTTTATTTTACAACTAATAAGCCATCTCAAGAAGCATCCTACTTTCCTTCAGATAATTATCTTCCATTGTTTAAAAAATGCTAACTTTTCCCACTGAAATAGTTTGGGGATATCAAAATAACAGGAATGAAGTATCCCTCAAGCTATGAGAATGCTTTCTGTCTCCTTGTGTCCTTTCTGTCAGAAACTGTGGAAGGAACAGCAATAAGATGGGAGTCCTTGTGCCTTCCCCTCTGGGACTGGAAGAGAAGTCTGCACAGGAAGAGGCCTGAGAGGTGGGGTCACCTCTGTAGTGGTCTTTTGTGATCTGTGTCTGTGTCAGATCTGTGCATGCCTTTGAAGAAGAACTTGTAAATTTAGCTCTGCCACATTTTTCTGTAGCAAACACTATATTAAAACCCTACGTAGAGTAAAAAAGAAAATACAAAGGCAAAGGGAAAATTGTAAATTCAAACCAAACACTGGGGTGCGTGTGAACTTTTTCTTGATGGGCTACTTCTCATGTCCCCACTGGGACACATTTCCTCCCAACTCCCAGGTGCAGAGCTCAGTGGTTCCCGGTTCATCTTCAGTGTTTGGGTTTCCTTGACATGCGTAGCCCAGGCTGGCCTTGAAGCCTCAGTCCTTCTATCTCCAAAGTGCAAGGATTACAAGTGGGCATTGTCACACCCAGCTTAAATTTACACCTGTCCCCATGCAGTGCCAGGGATTAAACCAGGGTTTTGAACACTGGGCAAACCCTCCAATGCTGAGCTATGTCCCTCCCACCCCCAATCCCTCCAGCTCCCTCTTTCCATCAGTGTTTAAGCAGAGAGAGAAAAGGTTTATAAAGTGAGAACTACTTCCGGCATCTCTGCGGCTCTCTGGAGCTCTCATGGCTGCATGCAGAGTCCCCACAGTGGCCATGTGGACTATTCTCAGTCCCATACTGGGAGCTCAGCTTCTGGAGCCAAGCTGTGTAGTCTGCCTAACAGTGCATGGCATATTTGCTTTGTATTCCCATTGATTTATTTTGGATTATAGGGATGCACTACCACACCTGTTCCTTCTTGATTTAAATAATGAGATTAAGATATCTTCATTTTGATGATTAAGCCATATTCATTTTGAACCTATGAATTTCATAGGTTGCTAATCCAACTGGTTAGTATCTTAATAATAATATTGATAATTCAAGTCTATGTTTTGCATTTTACCAAGAAGCCACATTTGTATTTATATGCTTACCATGTGTAGCTTTAAAATTATCTCAAGGGGTTCATATTACATATCAGCACAGTAGAAAAAAAATCTTCCTTTTGAACTTTTCAACAAATACAGCTTTTACTATCTAGCTAAGAAATTATATTAAGCTAAAACACACAGACTGTATATGTGATAGTCAATATTGATTATTAGCTAGACAAGATTTAAAATCACCTAGGAGACAAGCTTCTAGCCTGCCTGTGAGGGATTATCTAGATGAATTAGTTGAGGTGGGAAAGCCTACTTTATCCTTGGGTGGCACCATTCCATTTGCTTGGATACTGGGCTGCATAAAAAGCACACCGGGCACCAGCATCCATCGCTATCTGCTTTTCTGATAGGACACGTGACCAGCTGCCTCAGCATCTGCCACCGTGGCTTACCCACCATGATGGATCATACTCTAAACGCGAGCCAAGACAAACCCTCACTTAAGTTGCCTTCATGGGGTATTTTATCACAGCGATGAAAGAAGAAACTAATACAGTGTATATAAATCAGTAAGACAAAGTTTAGGGTTGAGCATGCAGCCCTTGCCCACCGTGCATCTGTCATCTCAGCAGTTGGGAGGGGGAGGCGGGAAGATCAACAGCTTATCCTCAACTACAGATGAAGTTCAAGGTCAGCCGGGGCCCCATGAGGCCCCACCTCAAACAAACACACAAAAAATGAACACATAGTTCAGCCAGGTACAGGGCTGCCTGTCTGTGATTCTAGCACTTGTGAAAGTAGAGGCAGGAGGATCATGAGGTTGAGGCCCAGGTTGAGCTATGTAACAAGGCATTTTCTTGAAAACAACAGCTAACTCCGAGAAGCTTAAAAGCTGTTTATCAAAAACAGTTGCTAAAAATGTGCACTGAACGTCCCACAAGGTGGCAGAAGAGAGCCAGTCCTTGAAAGTTGTCCTTTGACTTCCACCATGACATGCACATGCTACACACCATACAGAATTCTTAATTAAAAATAAAAATCGTGGAGATTACTGTTTCTACATCATGCTTTAGTGAGACCCAGACAAGTATAGACTCTCCTAAGGGTTTAATGGGCCCAATAATTAATTCTTTTGGAAAGACACAACCAAAATATTGAGGGCATAGAGGAAACCCAGAAACTTAAAGGGAACTCTAAACAAATACAGTCTGAAATAAATCATTGCTGTTTGTGACACATTTGGCTGAATACTCCGAAGTCGGGTTGGCTGTCTCCACCAGTATATCATATATCAACATTCCAAGAATCAAGGACAATTCCGACTTTGCCATTCTATAGAAATGATGGAAATATTCCATCCGCTTTGGGATGACCTCTTTCAGAGATGTGACCTTCTGACTTAAAAAGACCTTGTGCTGTTGTACACTGATTCTACACAGAACTGGCCTAGAGTTTATCTGTGAGACTTGTTGATTGGTGGTGATAACGCCCCTACATCAGTCACTCATGACTCCACCAGTGTGGCCCAGAGACCCAGTGACAGCCGTGTTGGCCACACCTTCCTCTCACATGGAGGTAGAGATGGCGATGTGGGAATTTAGGAGTAAAAGATGTGGGTATGGGGCTGCGAGTGGCAGAGTTCATGGTTAGCATGTATGAGGCCCTGGATTCAGTTTCCTAATCCAAATCTCTAAAGACTGAAACATAAGAGTACAAATGACTGCACCCGGCTTTGACACCGCCCTGTGTCCTGCATATTCCAGGAGTACAGAAGCGGAAGACCTGGGTATCACAGGCGAAAGGCAGCCCTGGAAAGCACAGGAGAGGGTTTGATAAAACAACTCCATGGATACGGGGCCTGACACCAAAACCTGACAACCCGGAGATCCATGTGGCAGAAGGAGAGAACTGGTTACTGGAAGATTCTTATACTCTGACCTTCACCTGTGCATCGCAGTGTATGTACTTTCTCTCTCTCTCTCTCTCTCTCTCTCACACACACACACACACACACACACTCAGAAAAGTGCAATAGAGGCTTAATTCCACCTGCTGATTGCCCTATTATGAAGATCAAGGCTGTTTGGCTTCAGCCACGAAGCAAATGATGGGGAACACATATGTAATCTTGTGATAGGCAGGCATTTCCAGGCACCCCTGAGGCAGGGGATTCCAACCTATCGCCACTCAGGTTTTCCTCCATTGTTCATGACACCAGCAGCCAGCTTGGCCAAGGCTTTTCTGTGAAGGCATGAGGTGCACATGGCTTGCCTCTATTTCTAAAACTCAAAAATCAACCGCCCCCCAAAAGAAACTGAGGCTTGCTTTAGTGTTTCAGGTGGGTCTACAAAGGATTAGCAATGCATACAAAACTTGTGAAGGGGGCATGAGCCTTTTACTAGGAAACAGTGATTTCATGAAACTTCTCGCTAAGTGTGGTGACACACGTATAATCGCGGCACTCATGATGCACAGAAGGAAGATCTCAAGGGTGAGGCCAATGTGGGCTAGCCACAGCCTGTCTGAAAAAAAATGGGACAGTATTTTGCATTTATTTATTCATAAGACATTAACTGACATAGTGTAGGGCTTTTTAAAATTATCTTTTATTAATTTAGTGTGTATGTGTATGCATGCACGTGTGGAAGTCAGAGGATAACTTTCACGTCAGTTCTCTCCTTCGACCTTGAGGGTTCTGAGAATTGGGACTTAAGTCACTGAGCTTACAGAGAAAGCACTCTTAACCTGCCAGAGCATCTTGCTGGCTTTCGATTTTTGAGTGGATCCTGAGAATTGGAAAGACATTTCAGAAAACCTAATTATCACCACTAAGTCGAACTCAAGGAAAACAGAGACCTGCCCTGTGCGTGTCTGTCTGCAATCCCAGCAGTTGGGAGGCTGATTAGAAGCTCCAGACCTTCCTGGGCCATACAGAGAGATTCTGTCTCACAAGACAACAGTCCAAGCAGCGGTGAATGAGGTCAGGGTCTTGGGAAACGCAACGTCTGAGATATTATAATGACTTGTTTGGGAAACCATACAGGCGATTAATAGTTCACAGATCAACTAAATACTTTAGAAAAGAGAACTATTACGACTAGCAAGAAATGATGAGGGGCTGGAGAGGTGGCTCAGGGGTTAAGCCTCTGCCTTGCAGGTGGAAGGTCCTGAGTTCAGATCCTAGACCCCACGTATCGACACTGGGTGGAAGCGGGGGCGGCCTGCGTTTCTGGTCCTGGTAGGGCGGAGCCTGTGAATCCCAGGGCAGAGTAAACGAGGAGGTGGAGGCGGTCCATGGTGGTTCCTGAATTCTACACACACACACACACACACACACACACACACACACGCACGCACATACATACACGTGCATGCACACTTGAATAAATAAAAAAATTTTAAAAAAGAAATGATGAAAATGTACTCGTTTTGCTTCTTTTGCTTTGTTGAGTTTCTGAACTCAGGGGTCCAAAGGCTCATGTCAAATTCACAAATGACATCCAATACAGAAGGGCTCTTTGGGGTGAGTTAGTGAGACGTTCTAGCTGTTTGTATTTCTCTTGCCACAGGTGAACTCCTGGAGTCTTGTAATGCAAAGTCTGTATAATATGCAGCCGAAAAATAGAATTTTTTGTAAACTGATTTTTTTTTATCAATGTGATGTTGATAGCTTCAAGAAATGAACATACTTTACCATGTCTCATAAAAGACATAAAAAATGATCTAATGTAACATTTATTATCTATTAATCATTACATAAATTATTTCAGCTTGAAACCTTTTTCTCTACAGAGTATTTTTAATATTAGCATATGATTCACAGTAATATACTAATTTTAATAAGAATACAAAGTGGAATTCTTACTTTCATAATCAGTCATCCACTTAACATTTTTACAAACAACTACTATAAATATGCAGCATTACGCATGTCTTTCTGCACCTAGTCACAAATCAGAATGAACATACTGTTTATTTAGTAACAGAATGCCTTCAGTTTGCTGCTGGATTCAGATCACCAGCTTTCCACTCTGGACAAAATTGCTCTGTCTTTCTGATCCCGTCTGGCACTTACGCTTCTCTCGGTCTATAGTTCCGCCTTAACCCTTGTTCTGGCTTCTGTTGTCAACCACACCCTGATGAGCCATCTATCCCAGGAGACAACGAACCTGAACCATCATCAGAGACTCTGGCAGGCTCTGACCTCACATGTGTCCAATCCAGTTTCATCAGGACACCTCCGTTCCATGTAGCTTCATTCTAGTAAGTTTTTGTAACTAAAGATCATTACCAAAAAATGTTTTCAAAAAGTACCATAAAATGTACTGCAGATGACATTTTGAATTCCGTATTTTAAGAAACTGTTATGCAAGAAAACAGGAATCTGAACCTAACAGACTGTAAACTTTAAGTGAGGCTATTAAAAAGTGCAAAACTGGTGGCAGAAAAGTCAAATCCTAATGGATTTAGTATAAAGTCAGAAAGTAGACTTTACCTGTTTCAGTAAAGTTGACATTAAAAGGATCTTTTCAAACAATAGGATTTTAAAGTCTAACTATTATTTTTTAAATTCTGCCTCTCTCCCTAAAAAATTCTTAACTGTAAAAAAAAAAAAATAAGGCAACTCGAAGTTAGAAATTGAATTCTGGACAGCGTGCACACAAAGGGTCTGACTGGTGCCACCTCCTGGTCCCTATCTCTGACCTCTAGCAACAAGGCTCTTTCAACATATCGGTGAAATGTCTTCTCAGCAATAAATCACTTTCTAAGATGCTGCTAAATAGTGGAGCGATTAAGATCATCTCAGTCTTCATGCTGTCAAATGCATTACCTTGAAGAATTATGCAGACAGCTTTTCCAAAGAACTCCATTTGTGCCACATGCTTATTACTCTTTGAGGTGGAGGAGGTGGCAGGGAACATCATTTCTGTGTGAAAATCCTTTTGTTTTCTGCTACCTGTACTGAAATGTTACCAGGTACTATTTTTATGTCCTATAAAGTGCTTTGAAAAAATGCTAAGAGCATAGAAATAAAAAAAGATTGAGGAGAATTTTCATATCCACTGTGCTGTAAGAAGCAAAGTGAATAATACTCCCGTCTTAAAAGGAAGATGATAATAGTACTGAAAAATTAACGAGTATCTGATAAACGCCCCCAGCCTTATAAAATTCTGAGTTCAAAGAGAAATCAAATGCTAGCTAATGCTCATTAAAAGCAAATTTAAATGAAAATTAATGTAACAGTCTTAAATTGATGCCTTTTAATTGGTTGATTTAATGCCAAATGGATATAAATTGAGTCAGAACCTATCTACAAAAGTAAGTCCAAATTGCTTAAATAAATACTGTACTAATAAAACATTTTATGAAAAGACTTCTAATCCATCTGAGTCCTGCTTATTTTTGAACAGCAGAGCAATTTGGATCACTCTAAAATTCGCATAATCTGGCTATGTAGCAGATACAGTGTTTTGAGACCAACTAATCTTTGCATTCTGCTTTCAGATGGAAGTTCTATTTATTTAATTTGGAAAAAAAGGCTAAGAGGAAAGCACTTAAAAATGAATGGAATTAAAGAATACATCCTATAATATAAAATGGTTGCTAAAAATGTATTTATCAAACTGAGTAGAAGAAGGAAGGAAGGAAGGGAAGGAGGGAGTGAGGAAGGGAGGGAGGAAGGGAAGGAGGAAGGGAGGGAAAAGGGAGTAAGGAACTCTAGAACTATTTAGAAAAAATGCTACTTAACTAAAAAAAAAAGTATTTACCTTGTGCCTGTTTTTCAAAGTCCCCAAAAGATAGTCAGTCCTAAATCTTCCAAATAGTTTAGTTAACTGCTAAGTGCTAGACTTTCTGATTATTCATAAGAGATTATGAAAACTTCTGATGCAAGCATATTGGCTTGGAGCCATCCTTATAGTAAACGAATACGGGATCATTTGAAATACTATAAAATGCATCAACCTTAAGCAGGTTTTTAAAATTATCCCATTTTAAATTAGCACCACATATAATGAAGCAAAGAGTTTTTTTTCAAAGACTGTTTACAAGTGGGTTGTTTTGTTTTCATGCTTAAAGGGTGCATAATAAAAGAAATTTATGGGGGTGGAGGGAGGTCATGTGTTTCAAAAGACTTGTGAAATTATCTTGCTAAGTGGAAGGATACCTTCCCCATCCATTGTCCCCATGAAGACAAGAAAATATTCTTGCACTTGAGCAAAGAATCTTGCTAATAACATCCATTAAATTGGTTAAACTCCAAAGTCAGATGAATTTCTTTTGCCAGAGATCACAACATGTATTTACAGAGGGGAGGAAAACAACAAAATGAAACTATAGGAAAACGACACGCATGTATGCCATCGGTCAACAATGCAGGAGCGCATCTCGATCATTTTTGAAGTCACCTCTTGTGTATTTCTCCAAGGTGAAGCTCTTCAGCATTCACACACCACCTACTTCCATTCCTCTGCTTCTAGTCACATGCCTGCCACTTAGTTTGGACAACGTGGGGGGATGCTATACAATATGAACTTTAATTTGTGAAATAGAAAAGTGTGTTACAGCATCATGGCTATTTCACAGATAAAATATCAAAAGAGAATTTTCAAAAGCCATGACAATCACTGATGTCCTCAGACATACCTCTTCATATAACCAAATAAAAATGCAAATGAGCCCTTTAATTTGGGGGAAGTAGCTGTACTGAAATGTTCAGGAAAAAGCTAAAATTTCAATATTTATGTAAAGTGTTTTTTGACTTGTCTTCCTCCACACTCAGACACAGAGAAAAGAAACACTGTTGTTGAAAATATGTGCTTTAGCATGAATTTTTCACTTTTGATTCAGTTGCGCACGTGACTCAGAGTAAATATTTTCACCTTTCCTAGAATCTTTTTCCTAGAATCTTCAGAAGCAATTCTGAGGAATCCTATGTCATCTGGCAAGTGTGCCCTCTGATGAAAAATAATATTCTCCTTGTTTTTTGTTATTTTGGTTTGTTTCCGGCTTGCCATATAGAGATGGATGGATGCAGGTTTGCTGGTGGAAGGGAAGTGGTGGGAAACTACTCTCCACATTGGCACACTTTGTCCATTGGGAGGAACTTGCCAATAGCTTTTGTAAGGAGCTTGAGCAAGCCTAGAAAATCACTCATGTTTCATTTTCAGTATTCTGTACACTCTGCTGAGATTAGCAAAATGCAATATATTTTTGAGGTAAGACTACTGCTTAGGCATATAGCAACTGTAAACCACACATTCACAAAAAAACAGCTCACCTTATTCACCATGTCAAACAGCATAAAAGTGCACTGCCTAAAAAAAAATAAAAGGTTAGGAAAACTGAATGCAACGTTAACCTGTACATGGCTAGCTATCCAAAAGAAACCACACTTTGTGACATTAGAGCATAATAAAGATCATGTGGCATACCAAAAGTGCTCAATAAGTGCATCTTCCTTCCCTAAAACACTGGTGCCTTTCATATGCCATTGTAGCAACTCCCTGCATTGCAGTCTGTGCCAGCTTTCTTCAACCCAGAAAGGACTGTTCTGGTGACAGTTTTATAAACTGGATTTATTCTTGAGCACTCTTGGGTGGGAACTGTACCTTTAAATACCACAAAAGATAAATCTCTAATTTATTTCTCAGTAAGTGCCACAGATGTGTAAAATAATTCATCTTTAAGCTTTTTTTTTTGGTTCCCATGATCTAGAAATCAAGTCACTGTAGAAGAGTATTGATTTGATTATCCTCAGAAACCATTTCATTAACCAGCTGTTCTATAGACAACTGGATCGCGTTCTTGACAAGAGAAGAAGCGGTTTCTATTAAGAGTGTTTCATATTGTTCTGAAGTTCTCCCCTCGAAATCACTATCATTAGCAAAAACCCCTACTTGCTCATTTTCCATTGAAATGAGGAATTGCTTTGGGACATTTTTAGACTTCTTAACATCAAACTCACTGATTTCAGTGTCTGTAATGATAATAGCAATTGGCTCCATTCTTTTGCTTTCTTCTGATTTGGGTTTCTCTGCATCAATTCCATTTTCTATCAGATCTGGTCCCTGACTCACTTCAGTTTCTTCTGCCTGGCTCGGATCCATTTCTTCTGGTCTATTTTCTTCAGCTGCCTGTTCTCTATTCTCGTCATCTTTCTCATCTGGTCCACTTTCCTGGATGTCATTACTGGCTTCTTCCACACTCGGCGGCTCTGGGATTGCAGGTGCGGGAGCAGTATCGGCAGTCCTTGGCTGCTGACTTTCTGATTCTGAATTTTCAAGCGGACTCGCTGGCTGGGGCTGAACACTCTGCGTTTCTTCCGTCACGTCGATTTCCTTTTCACCGATCGGCGTTTCCGCTGGAATAGCTGAATGCTCATTTTCGGTTTCAAGTTCTACGGAAATCACATGCTCTACAGATGTGATGCTGTTGCTCACAGGTGATTCGCAGATCTCCTCCCCCTGTTTCTGGGAGGCCTCTTCCTGCAGGTCCTCGGTGGACTTAGTCTGGGGTGCTGGCTCCGAGGACTTAGTCTGGGGTGCTGGCTCATCCAATGGGGTCTTCTGAGCTTCTGCCTCCAAACCTTCAG